>ML790147.1:111160-143137 GCA_009831015.1 Picea engelmannii | reverse complement strand
CCTTGTGAAGATCCGTCGAAAAAAAAGAATAGTCTATGTTTGTTTTTGAGTTTGAACTAGGAGGTAAGTTGAACCCCGAGATGAAGGAGATTATCCAATGACCTTCAATATTTTCCATGGATGTTCCATAGTACTCTTTGTCTCATGTATTATGTAAAGAGAGCACATTATTTCATTAAGACTTGATGAGGATATTTTTTTTCCTTTTGTTGTGAGCTAGCCAGATTCCCCAAAATATATATTTTGGGAAGTCTTCCCAATATCTTATAAAATTGGATTTTTTCTTGAGATTTCCATTGTATTGTCTTTTCCATTATGTGAAGAATTATGAACAGTTTTCAAGTCATCTTAGTTGATGCTAGAGGGGGCCTAGAGCATAATTCCATGTTTCTTTCGTAAAGCTATATTCTATAAAAATATGTTGAATTGTTTCCTCTACATTTTGACATAGAACGTGTCGTCAAGGCCCACTTATTTCTCTCTTTTTTTAAGTTTTTCAACCATAAGAATATTTTTATGCACCAAAATCCAACAAAAGAATTTTATCTTGGGAACTCCATCGTTATGCCAAACTTTAACCCACAAACTAGCTCGAGCTTGGCCATGCGAATATTCTGAGAGTGTGATGTATCATATTTTTATAGAAAAAATGGAAGATCCCCAACCACAGGAATCTAGGAAATATTGATTTTGGAGGGAACATCCTTGCAAAGAATTGATAAACCAAATGAAAAATATTGTTGACATAAAGAGGGGGATGTGGATATTTCCATTTTTCCCATGATCCATCCATGGCCCATAATGACAAATCTGCAAGGGAGCTCATACCTTGAGATTCCAACCAAACTCGAAGAGGTAAAAGGGGTAAATCTAGTAAAAGATCTCATTCTCCATAATTTTGTCTTTCCAAGGGTTGACCGGATGCCCTTTGCCTGGTATCGAGTTCAAATTTCCAAAGAAGAGGGAACTGGAAACTGGAAACAATTTGAAGATGGGGTACCCATTGGTAAATTTTGGTTGTAGGTAGGGGCTTCTTCTTCATGATCCATTGAATTTTTTTTTGCATAAAGCTTGTTTCCACTATTCCAGGCTGCCAGTTATTAATCTCCACAAAAAAAATTCTCCCATATCTTGATTCATTGATTCAAGTTCCCTTTTTCCAATTCCATCATGGTTTTTACTATTAGTGACTTGGTTCCAGTTTATCAAATGGAAATTTTTGTTGTTTAATCTCCCTCCTTTCCAAAGAAAGGTCCTGATATTCGTTGATATCCTTTTAGCTATGCCTTTGGGAGCTGAAATGGTGGAGCTATGATAAATTAGGAGAGATTATAAGACTTATTTTATAAGAGTAACCCTCCCAATAGGGTTTATCCATTGAGGTCCCCACTGGTCGAGCTTCCTGCTAATTTTTGTCAAGATTTTGTTGCCAAATCTTAGTATGTGAGGATTTGAGCATGATAGGAATGCCCAGATATTAGAAAGCAGTCCAATTGTTTACTAAAGAAAAATGAAAGATTAGAGCTATGGATCTCAAAATTATTGAAGATGTGTTCCATACAAAAACTTGACACTTCCCATTGTTAACCACACCTCCTGAAGCATCGAGGAAGGAATCTAGAACTCACTTAAATATAGAAGCGATGATGACTGAAGCACCCGCTATAAAAAGAGTATCATCTTTGAATTGGGAGTGGTTGATATTTTTAACACCTTTTTCTACTTGAAGTCCGGGTAGGTTCCCCATAACTCTTTCATGTTCTAGTTTTATGATTAATGTTTTAGCCACCAACAAAACGAGGAGGCAGGATAGAGGGAAACCTTGATGAAGACCCCTATTGATTTGAAAAAATGAAGAAGGATTTATATTTACAAGAGGGGAAATCAAACGATTCCCAATACAATATGCCACCCATTTTATGAAGGATGATCTAAACCCAAATTTCTCTGTAACCTTGAATAGGAAACTATGACAAACACAATTAAAAGCATTGGCCATATCAATTTTGATGGCCATTCCTTTTCTTTTTGAGGTGGCACTTGAATGAATGGCCTCCTACATCAGCACAATATTATCCACTATTTGTCTATCCTACATAAAACCACCTTTATTAGAAGAGATAATCTCGGGGAGGACCTTCTTTAGACGATTGGCTATAATTTTGGTTAGAATTTTGTAAGAGAAATTGAACAAGGAGATCAGCCTGAAACATGAGAAAGAGGAGGGGTTCAACTCCTTTGGAATCAACAAAAGGGAGGAATTTTTGTTTCCTCCAATACACAAAGATTGATGGGAGTAATGAAGCATACATTTCATATCGGTCTTAATTAGGTTCCATAAGAAGTGGTAAAATGATATGGATAATACATCTGACCCCGGGGATTTGTCTAGATCTAAACTCCAAATGGATGAGTGGATTTCATTCTTAGTGATAGGTAGCATAAGTTCCAAATTTTCCTCATTCGTGATCAAGGAAGGAATATTCTCAAGCATTGAGGCAATACTCTCTTGACTTGCATTGTTATGTTGAGTGTAAATATCAACAAAATGGGAGTTGGCAACATTTTTTATTTCAATAAAGTCAATTAACATTGTATCATCTTCCAAAGTTACTTTTGAATCATTGTTCATGATTTGCCTTACTTTAGCTTGGTTATGGAATAATCTGTTTTTTTGTCACTAGCCTGAAGCCATAAACTCAGAGACTTGAAATGCCAAAGCTCTTATTCTTTTTTCATAACTTTTTGATATTGACATTATAAGTTGAACTCCTCTCTTTGTAGTTGCAGAGTGATTCCTTGATCCTCAAGGTCTTTTTGTTGCTCAACCAATTTACTTTTTCTTTGCAGTATTTAAGAAGTGGGGTGGAAAAAATGGAGCTTTTCCCATTGTTTTAGAGCTTGTTTGACCAAAGATAATTTTGGTTCCCAAATATACACCAGAATTCTAGGGATCCAAGTCTTACGGGTGGAACAAATCAAATCAACCATTTCTTGATGTTGTAACCAAATAGGATTAAAACAGAAGGGTAGAGGGTCGTAATTTGGAAGATTATGAAGGTGAAGATAAATAGGTATGTAAGCTTTGATGGAGGAGTTTTTGTTGGCATATATACATTAATAACAGAAAAAGTGATATTTCTCTACTTGTGATGAAGTTTGGTAAGAATCAAGTGTTGCGTTTTGAAATGATAAATCAGACTTTAGTCTTGATTGTTCCAAAAGTCACATATCCCGCCAAATGCGCCTCTTGCATCCTATGTAACTACATTACTATTTTTCCATATACTTTTCCTTATTTTGTTGATTTCTTCTTCTTTCATCTTATTCTCCTGAAGAAGTAGGATAGGCGAATTTTCGGTATTGATGAGATCTTTAGCAATCTGGGATTTTGGAAAGTTTCCTAAGCCCCTACAATTCTAGGAGACTGCAATTATTACATAGGAGGGTTGCAATGGGAGCCTCCTTTTTTCATTGTTTGTCCACTTTGAGCCTAGTTATTTTCCATACTTCCTCCCATCATATTTGTAATAATTTTCTAGGATCCCAACATGATATATTTTTTTTCTCGTTCCTCCCTCACATATTTGGTGGGTTTTTGTCTCGATTTCCTTAGCACCTTTTCTTCTAAATATTTATATTATTTCCTTCTTCCCCCTAACTTTTTGTTTCTAGATTGTATTTGGAATCTAAAAAGGAAATTTCATCATCTTTGAATTCCTCTATATCTTCCAATCAATATTCAAGAGGGTTGGAGATTGAGGAAATGGCGGAGCCCTATTTTGATTTCAAGGGCACTGCACCCAAACAGGATGAAGGCAAGGAGAGAATTTGGACTAAAGGTTTATCTTAACTTGATATTCCAACAATAAGAGGAATATGAGATTCCTCCTACATGAGATCCTCCAACTGAGACAATGATTCAAACCTGTTGGATGAGGTGAAGGTTCTTTTAGAGGATTAATAGTTGCTTTGACAGGGGATTTCAACCCAATTTTGGAAGGGCCTACTATTCAGCGTTCAACTAATTGTCCCTTGTTTCCTCCAAGGCACATTTGTTTTTAAATTTATTACCATTGTTCCTCTCTACCAATGTTCGGTGGTGCTTGTACTGCCTTCTTACAGTTTCTTACAAAGTGTTTGTATTCATAGCAGAGTTTACATTTGAAGGATAATTGTTCATAGTCAAGTTGTTGCACATGCTCCCAGTTGTCTAAGGCAAGGACCATCACTTCAAGGATCACTATCTCATGTTCAACTTATACACATATTCTTGCACATGAATAAATATGTTCCTTTGGTTCTGCATGGTCGATGTATTTTCCAATGGAGTTCCCAATGCTTTTGAATGTGCCATCATTCCAAAAATGAAGGGGTGGATGTAGAAATCTCACCCAAACTTGAACAACTAAAGGGATTTCATAATTCTCAGGACTAAAATCTGGGGTCCATTTGTCAGATACATTCCTCTTGCTCCTAAAAAATATGGTCTGCTTCAAAATATTATGTCCCTATATTCCTTGTGTTCTAAGATAAAACAAAAAACCATCTTCCACAAAAGCAATGTCTTGGAGAACCTTTGATGAGGAGTTTCCAATTTTTTTCAACCAGAAAGCAACTATTTTCGGAGATGGCCAAATGCCAGTAAATTTTCCTATCATCCCTCCATTAGCGAGGGAAAAAGATTTATTTCTATCCATTGACGGGGGAAGAGATACCTTGTGCATTTCATCGAGCTTCTTCACGAAATTGGTCGATTGAGTTTTTGAATACTTGATGGATGCAGAAACTATTTCCTAAAAGGAAAACGCTTCCTAGTCTATAGGAGGTGGAGGCCCCCTGATCCGGATTTATGAGCGGAATGAAATGAAACCACAGATTTATATGTTAACATAGAGACATGGTGAAAAATAACATAGATATAGTAAAAATTGACTTCTATTAAATAACAAATATGTTGAAAACTAAAAAATCAAAAATCAAAACAAGCTTGCTAGAATGGTGGCAGCTTATCTCTGAGAAGACATGTGACAGCTACGCTCATTCGCAAGAAGATGAGTACAATGAGGCTTTGAAGGGATTTTTGAAATAATCATTAATTCCAAAACCCTAGACATCCAAAAACCTAACCCTAGGAGATGAAGCACCAAAAGTCATGTGGGCCTCGTTGGGGTATGTTAGTACATTGACTTCCGAGGGTCGTAACTTTTGCATACGATCTTCGTTTAGGGTGCATGATAGCTCGTTGGCAAGGTATTGAAAAGGATATTCATTTAGGGGAATCATTGAGAGACTTTGGATATAATTGAGGTGACCAGTCATGAAAAAATGTCATTTAGGTCTTCAAACTGGCCCCAGAACTTAAAAACTGCTAAAAATAGTAAATTGCCAAAATTGTCAAAAAAATGTTTTGAGTCAGTTGGAAAAGGTGGGTGGCCACTGATATCCACTTGTATCAATACTACCTCCTTAGGAAGAAATGGTCTCCATTGCATTGAGTGACCCCATTAGATGAAGTAATTTATGTTGAATTTGCCCCTAGGTGAACCACTTGCCTTGGTGCAGGAGTTGCCCTGCTTTGACGACCCGATAAAGTTGGATCCTCCACTGGCGAGTTCCCTTGACCTGTGTTTCCATGATATGATCATTGGATTCCTATTCCATGCATTCATGGTTGAGCTCTGTTGGTGTCAATTGTTATACTATCTCCGAGATGTCCAATAATGGTGGAAAATAAGGTCGAAGGAGGTCCACATTGAACATTAGATGAAATCCAAGGAAGGGGGGCAGGTTAAGCTCAAAAGAATTGTCACCCACATACTTGGTAATGTTTTAAGGCCCATAACAGAGTGGAAGAAGCTTCTGATGAGGCTCTATAAGGCGTTCTTTCTGCAAGTGCAACTAAAATTTCTCTCCCACTCGAAACTGGTGTGGCACCCGATGTTGGCATGGTGTTGCTTGTACTTGGCATTGGAGTTCTGTAAAATATCTTGATCATGTTGGAAAATGTGTTGGATATGATCAATGAACTGTGTGTCTTTGTCATCTGTATTTGAATCATGCAATGAGTTTGCCTAAGTGGTTGCAAGGGGTAGTGCAACATCCATGGGACCCAATGGTTGAAATCCCAACCTGACATGAAAGGGGTTGTCATTGGTTGAGCATTGTATGGCTCTATTGTAGTTGTGTTTAACATAGAGAATACTCTCATCCTAGGTGTGAGGGTGCTTGGAATTGTATATGCGCAGGATGTGCATGATCATCTAGTTGACGACCTCGATTTGGAAATTTGTCTGGGGGTGGAAGGCAGTGGACTTGGTGAGCTTTGTGTTCAGCAGTGACGATAGGCTCGACCAGAATGTGTTAAGGAATATGATGTCTCGATATGAGATAATGGTTTTTGGGATCCCAAAGTGTACCCACACTCATTCAAATAAAATATTGGTAGTGTCCTCTGTCATGATGCTCTTCTTGCAGGCATCCAAAATCGCCATCTTGGAAAAGCGATCAACAACCACAAAAACACATTTATTTCCTCGCTTGGTGGAAGGGAGGCCCGACATGTAGTCCATTGAGATGGATTCCCAAGGCCTGTCAAGAGTAGGAAGAGGAGTGTATAGGCCTTGTTTCTTGATGGTCGGTTTGGAAATAACGCAGGCAGTGCAGGACCAGATATACTTGTTGATATCATGTGGGACTTTCAGCCAATAGAAATGTCGTTGTAGCACTGCCACTGTCTTTTCCATGCCAAAGTGTCCTACAACCCGACTATAGTGGGATTCCCAAATCATATTGGATCTCTTGATGGAACACAGAGATGGCCCAGATGGCACAACAACCCACCCTGAATATGGAAATTATTGACAGTTGTGTTGGCACCCAATATCTAGTAGGTGTTGGAAAAATCGGGATCTGTCTCATAGAGGTGGTCATGCAGGAGCATCGCCAACAACAAGCGAGCGTGGGGCAAGCGCCAACACATTTTGGCACATGATGAATTGTTTGAAATGTTTTGAAGTTTGATACGTCAAATGTAAATGAAACAATTAAGAAAGGCGTACTTGTAGATTGTAATCAGACCTTGAGCGTCTCGCTCTCGTCTAAAGGACTAAGAGGCATTTATGCTAGTAAATGTAAGTAGGTAGCTTTGAATTCTTAGATTAGACAGTTTTAGGAGCCAGAGGGAAAATAGATATAGACACCCGCACTTGTGTCAATGTAACATTAGCAGCATAATCAATCAAGAGAGCATAAAGAAGAAGAAGCAGAGAGCTGTGTAGAAAAACCCATGTACAAAAGTTCTGGATTAATACAAAGATCTTTAGTTCAGACTCATGGTGTTCAATTGCTTTTTGTGTTTGTACATTCTGATTGATATATGATTGTTTACTCTTTGTTATGCATTTGTTTGATGCATGAATGCATGATTTCTTAATTAATGTCTGAAATCTGAAGAGAGGGAGAGTAAGGAATGAGTTTCAATTGTTTCTCTGTCTGAGCAAGAATTTTCCTACAAGGAGTGCAGCAAAATTGTCCGCAAGGTGTGCGTTGATAGAAGTCAGAGTTCATCTCTGAAAGCTCAAGAGGGATAGCATTGTTCTCATTCCCGCAGGAGTGTAAGTTAAGCACAAGAGCTGTGAAAGGAGTGCGCAGGCCAAGTGAAGTCTCAGAGTTACAACCTGAGCAAAGTTGTTGAAAGACTGTTGTCGCAGAGAATGCATAGAGTCTAAGAATTCAAATACTTGGAGTGTATTTGAAGAAGTGCCACAAGGAGTGCACGCAAGAATTTTCCCCAAAGGACTTGAGGATTTTTCAATCAAGCTCAGGAGGGATAGGATCTTTGAAGTTGTCGAAGAAAAGCTCAAGAGAGCTAGAGCCTTGAAGTATTAGAAGAAGGCATAGCAATGTTGGTTTGCTGGTGGACCAATTTCGTGAGGGCATACTTGCTCATTTCGCAGAAGTGTTAAGGAGGAATTGAACGGTCGGAATTCTCCGTGGAGAATTCATGAAGTTTCGAGAACTGTCAGATCTTGCAAAGGAGAAATAAATTTACGGTGAGTGTTTTTATAAGTGCAAGCTCAGGAGAAATCGGGCCGTAGGATTTGAACCAACAGGGGCCATTGGATCACTCATGAAATCTCATTTCAGGGTTTCGTGAGTTGGAGAACTAAAAGCCTTGCCTCAAGATTCGCGAGGTCGCCAAAGGCAAAGTCCCGAAGGGGCAAAAGGGTTTGTGTGGGCCAGTTATTGGTGAAGCACATCAGAACTTGGTATTTCAGGGTTTTGTGGGTTGAAGAGTTGAAGGCTTAGCATCAGGATTCGCGAAGTCGCGAAGTCCGACAACTCCAAAAAGGCGGGAAGTTCCATCGTGGGACTCGCGTTGACGACATGTCGAAATTTCAGCATTTTGTCATATCGGAGGATAAGAGGTCGAGACTTTTGTCCCTAAAATCCTGAAGTCGTGAAGCTGTGAAAGAATCTGAGCCATCCAATTGGGAGGACATGTGTCATGAGATCCTTTCTATCGGGGATTCGGGCATCGGGGTTCAGAGAAGGAAGTTCTTCAACGTCGTGAGTGGAAAAGTTGTGAGAAAATCATAGCCATCCATCAGAGGAGGACAGGTGGCAGAGATCTAGGGATCTCGGGAACTCGGAGGTTCACAGGGTGAGAGCCCAAGAGTTGGGTGCTCCAAGTCACGAAATCACGAGGAGCGAGGATAACCGTCGGATCCAGGTCACAGGAGGACTGTTGGATTAGGAACCCCATCGCATTTCGTGCATTTGGGGGTTCGGAGGTTGAAAGGATTCGCTTTCGACATCAGAAGTTGTGAAGTGCCGAGAGTCGAGGCACGAGTGCGGACACGTGGCAGAACCACAAGGTGGGCCCGGGAAAATAGACAGTCGGACACACGTCACCTATTGGAAGGATTCAACACCACATTGACCTCTCACGTCTCGGGGATTCATGAGATAAGAGCACAAGAGTTCAACCTTTGAACTCACGAAGGGGTGAGAAGCAAGGGGAGCTTGAGTGAATCTTAGCCGGTGGTCACGTGTAGAGGGCACTGATGAAAGAAGAGCTATACCCATTTCATGATCTCGGGTATCGCGAGATTGGAGAGGAAGAGTCGAGAGTCACAACTCGCGAACTCATGATATTGCGAGCTACGAAAAGGACCTGTGGATCTATCGAATTGAGATTCCAGAGAGGAATCGAAAGAGCCGATCTAGCTCGGGGGAGATAAAGAATGATCCTATGAGCGGATCTCAGCCCGAGGGTCTATAGGTCTGTGTTAGTGTGGTATCAGAGCTTGACTCTGTTTGTATACTTCAGACAGGGAAAGCGAGAAAGAAATCTCAGCCATGTCGCCGAGAAGAAGGGACAGGAAAACACCTGATTCGCCAGAGGATAGGGAAATGCCAGAAGGAAGGGGTAGGTAGGTGCCAAATCCATCCATGGAAAGAGATATACATGACCTACGCACAAAATTCGTGGACATGGAAATAAAACAAAGGTGCACAGCTGGTGTTGGAGATCTCAGTGATTCTGAAAGTGAAAATGAAGCTGGACACGAAGGAGAAGAAGTTGCAGGAGAAGATGCAGCAAATGAACGTCTGATTAGGGCTATTGCAAGAATGAGTGCTAGAGTAAAAATGGATATTCCAGTATATGAAGGAAACCTGGATGTTGAAGAGATTCTAGACTGGATTAGATCTCTGGACACATATTTTGACTATGAAGATGTCGAGGAAGACAAAAAGGTCAAACATGTTGTCACAAGACTTAAAGGACATGCGGTATTGTGGTGGGATGAGCTACAAGCTGACAGACGCTGCAAGGGCAAGCAGAAAATCAAGAGTTGGGATAGGATGATCGCAAAGATGAAGGCGAAATTCATTCCCGGGGATTACCAAATTACTCTGTTTTGAAGAATGCAGAATTTGAGACAGAAGTTGATGACAGTGAAGGAGTACACTGAAGAATTCTACAAGCTGAACATCAGGGTAGGTCATTGCGAAAGTGATAATGAAAAAGTTGCTAGGTACATGAATGGTCTAAGATACGACATTCAGGATGAGATGAGCATGATGACCATATGAACGGTGGAAGATTCTTATCAGATGGCTCTGAAGACTGAAGAGAAGTTGAGTCGAAAACAAGGTCAAAGAGGCCAAGGCAGAAGTCAGCCTAGAGGCAAATCAATTGCCCAGGATAGAAACCAGAAACCCATGGAAGAGTGGAAGAAACCTCAAACTCAAAATGAGAGAGGTGGAAGCTCACAGAGAGGGTAGCATACTGAACAGAGAGGTCAGTATGTTGATGGAAAAAAATTTCCTCGTACCAGAGGTAGAGGAAGAGGAAGAGGTGGAGTAGTGAAATGATTCACATGTGGAAAATTCGGACATAAATCTTATGAGTGTCCAGACAAAAAGAAAGAAGGTGGCGAAACTCATATTGCTGAAGCACAGAGGAAGAATGTTGAGGTAGAATATGTTGAAGGCGGGAGATCACTGATGATGCAAAAATTTCTCTTAACACCAGAGAAGGAGGTGGAGATTTTGGTCCAAAGGAATAGACTTTTTCGGACCGCTTGCAAGACCAAAGATTTGGCATGCAATGTCATCGTGGACAGTGGTAGCACAGATAATCTCGTTTCTACAGAGATGGTAGAGAAGCTGGAGCTGGAGACTATTGAACATCCAAGACCATACAGAGTTTCGTGGCTACAAAAAGGACATCAGGTAAATGTCACTAAACAATGTTTAGTTGAGTTTAAAATAGGAGGGTATAAAGATGAAATACTCTGTGATGTTATTCCCATGGATGTTTGTCATCTATTGTTGGGTAGACCATGGCAATATGACAGAAATGTGATTCATGATGGGAGGAAGAACACATACACCCTAGATAAGAATGGGAGAACTCACATGTTGCTTCCAATAAAAGATAAAGAGGTGAAACCTGAATTAAGAAACATTGTACTTCTCATGAGTGGGAAGGAACTTCTTACAAAGGTTAAGAAGAAGGAGGAACCGCAATTCATTGTGGTCAGGAAGCCTAAAAATGTTTTAACCAGTACAAGTGTAGATGATTTACCGGAAGAGGTTCAGAAACTGTTGGGAGAATTTGTTGACATAGTAGTGGATGAACTACCTCGTTCGTTACCACCGATCAGAAGTGCGAGTCATCATATTAATCTCATACCTGGAGCTAGTTTACCAAACAAAGCAGCATACAGATTGACATCGCAGGAGAATGAAGAAGTCAAAAGACAGGTCCAGGATTTGATGGACAAAGGACTGGTTAGAGAAAGCTTGAGTCTGTGTGTTGTTCCGACACTGCTCAGTCCAAAGAAAGACAAAGGCTGGAGGATGTGTACTGAATCAAGGGAAATCAACAAGATAACCATTAGGTACAGATTTCCATTGCCAAGAATGGATGATTTGATGGATTGTTTGAGTGGAGTCAAAAAAAATCGAAGATTGATTTGAAAAGTGGATATCACCAGATTCGTATGAGAGAAGGTGATGAATGGAAGACAGCATTCAAAACCAATGAAGGGTTGTATGAATGGCTTGTTATGTCATTTGGTCTAACAAACGTGTCAAGTACTTTCATGAGATTGATTAATGAAGTCCTGAAGGATTTCATCGGAAAATTGGTCATTGTGTATCTTGATGACATATTGGTTTTCAGTAAAACAGAGGCAGAGCACCTGAAACATTTGGCTACAGTAATGAAGAGGCTACAGCAAGAGAAGCTGCTGATAAACATGAAGAAATCCTCATTCATGAAGACAGAGCTCATTTATTTGGGGTTTGTTATTTCTGCAGATAAATTGAGGATGGATCCAGATAAGGTGGAGGTAATTAAGAATTGGCCATCGCCAAAGAGTATATTTGAGGTGAGAAGTTTTCATGGATTGGCTAGTTTCTACCGAAAGTTCATTAGGAATTTTAGTGGAATTAGTGCACCGATGATGGACACAGTGAAGAAGAGACACAAGTATTTTCACTGGACAGAAGAGGCTGAGAAAAGCTTCAATTTGTTAAAAAGGAAAATCACAGAACAACCAATTTTGGTGTTGCCGGATTTTAAAAAGACCTTTCAAGTAAAATGTGATGCAAGTGGATTTGCAATAGGGGCAGTCTTGAGCCAAGAAGACAAGCCTATAGAATACTTCAGCAAGAAGCTAAATGAAGTGAAAGTGAAATACTCCACGTATGACAAGGAGTTCTATGCTATTATTCAGGCATTAAAGAAGTGGAGACACTACTTGATTCCTAAGGAGTTTGTCTTATACAGTGACAATCATGCTTTGCAATTTGTGACTTAATAGGAGAAGTTGAATCAAAGACATGTTAAATGGGTTGAATACATGCAGAACTTTACTTTTGTAATCAAGCATATTTTTGGAACTGCTAACAAAGTTGTTGATGCTTTGAGCAGGAAATGTTTGTTGTTGCAGGAGTTCAGAGTCAAAACACTGGGTTTTGATGATCTCAGGGACATGTACAGAGATGATCCAGATTTTAAGGAGGTGTATGAAGCAGCTGAGAATCCAATTCTCAGGGAAAGTCAATGGACAGAATACATGATCCAGGAAGGATTACTGTTTAAGGGTAATCAAATTTGTATTCCAAAATGCTCCATGAGGGAGAATCTGTTGAAGGAGAAACACAGTGGAGGATTGGTCAGGCATTTCAGTCATGAAAAGACGTTCTCAAAGTTAAATGAGTCATATTTTTGGCTAGGAATGAGAGTAGACGTCAAAATATTTGTGGACAGATGCAGAATTTGTCAGCATTCAAAAGGAAGGAGGCAGAATGCAGGCTTTTATCAACCGTTACCCATACCTGACAGGTCGTGGGATTCAATAAGCATGGACTTCATATTGGGGCTACCGAGAACACAAAGAGGGTTTGACTCGATCTTTGTGGTAGTGGATAGATTTTCTAAGATGGAACACTTCATACCGTGTCAGAAAACCAGTGACGCAACTCACATTGCGAATCTATTTTTCAAAGAAGTCATTCGACTTCACGGCTTACCAAGGAGCATAGTTTCGGATCAAGACACCAAGTTCGTGGGACACTTCTGGAGGACCTTATGGAAAAAGCTAGAAACGAACTTGTCGTTCATTTTAGCTTATCATCCTCATACGGATGGACAAATAGAAGTTGTGAACAGAAGTTTGGGAGACTTGCTGAGGAGCTTGGTGACAGAACACCACAGTCAGTGGGACAATATTCTTCCACAGGCGAAATTTGCTTACAATAATTCAATCAACAGAAGCACAGGGCAAAGTCCATTCCAAATTTTTTATGGGACACAGCCAAGAGGAGTATCTGAATTGAGAGATTCAAAACAGAATGCAACTAGGAGTGCTAGTGAAGAAGATTTTGCCAAAGCAATGAAGGAACTTCACAGCCAGGTGAAAGAGCAATTGCAGAACTCGAACCAGGAGTATAAGCATAGAGAAAATCAACACAGGAGACAACTTCAATTTGAGGTCGGTGATTTGATTTTGGCACATCTGAGAAAGGAAAGGTTCCCCAAGGGGACATATAACAAACTGAAGATGAAGAAGATCAAACCATGTAAGGTCTTGAAGAAATTTGAGGCAAATGCTTATGAGATTGAATTACCCGATGGGATTGAAATTTCTCCAATATTCAATGTCTCATATTTGTACCCTTACAAAGGTGAGGAAGCAGAAGCAGGTAGTGAACAACCATAGGTTCATTGGACTAAACAGATGCTAGTTGCAGAGAAGCCACAGATGGAAAGCATACTGGACAAAAGAGCTAGTAAGAGGACCAGAAGAAGGGAATATTTTGAATACTTGGTCAAGTGGAAGGGACATCCAATTGAAGATGTTAGCTAGGTGAATGAAGCAGAGATCCAGAAGCATGGATAGACCATGCGGGAGCTCATGGACAGAAGCCCATGAAATTTTTCAAGCGAGGGAGTATGATGCAGGAGCATCGCCAACAACAAGTGAGCGTGGGGCAAGCGCCAATGCATTTTGGCACATGATGAATTATTTGAAATGTTTTGAAGTTTGATATGTCAAATGTAAATGAAACAATTAAGAAAGGTGTACTTGTAGATTGTAATCAGACCTTGAGCGTCTCGCTCTCGTCTGAAGGACTAAGAGGCATTTATGCTAGTAAATGTAAGTAGGTAGCTTTGAATTCTTAGATTAGACAGTTTTAGGAGCCAGAGGGAAAATGGATATAGACACCCTCACTTGTATCATTGTAACATTAGCAGCATAATCAATCAAGAGATCATAGAGAAGAAGAAGAAGAAGAGAGCTGTGTAGAAAAACCCATGTACAGAAGTTCTGGATTAATACAAAGATCTTTAGTTCAGACTCATGGTGTTCAATTGCTTTTTGTGTTTGTACATGTTGATTGATATATGATTGTTTACTCTTTGTTATGCATTTGTTTGATGCGTGAATGCATGCTTTCTTAATTAATGTCTGAAATCTGAAGAGAGGGAGAGTAAGGAATGAATTTCAATTGTTTCACTGTCTGAGCAAGAGTTTTCCTGCAAGGAGTGCAGCAAAATTGTCCGCAAGGTGTGCGTTGACAGAAGTCAGAGTTTGTCTTTGAAAGCTCAGGAGGGATAGAATTATTCTCATTCTCGCAGGAGTGTAAGTTAAGCATAGGAGTCGTGCAAGGAGTGCGCGGGCCGAATGAAGTCTCAAAGTTACAACCTGAGTGAAGTTGTTGAAAGACTGTTGTCACAGAGAGTGCACAGATTCTAAGAATTCAAATACTTGGAGTGTATTTGAAGAAGTGTCGCAAGGAGTGCACACAGGAATTTTCCCTAAAGGACTTGAGGATTTTTCAATCAAGCTCAGAAGGGATAGGATCTTCGAAGCTGTCGAAGAAAAGCTCAAGAGAGATAGAGACTTGAAATATTAGAAGAAGGCGCAGCAACGTTGGTTTGCTGGTGGACCAATTTCGTGAGGGCATACTTTCTCATTTCGCAGAAGTGTTAAGGAGGAATTAAATGGTCGAAATTATCCGTGGAGAATTCACGAAGTTCTGAGAACCGTCAGATCTTGCAGAGGAGAAAGAAAGTTACGGTGAGTGTTTGTCTAAGTGCAAGCTCAGGAGAAATCAGGCCATAGGATTTGAACCAACAGGGGCCATTAGATCACTCATGAAATCTCATTTCAGGGTTTCATGAGTTGGAGACCTGAAATCCTTGCCTCAAGATTCGCGAGGTCGCGAAAGGCGAAGTCCCGAAGGGGTGAAAGGGATTGTGTGGGCCAGTTATTGGTGAAGCACATCGAAACTCGGTATTTCGGGGTTTCATGGGTTGAAGAGCTGAAGGCTTAGCATCAGGATTCGCGAAGTCGCGAAGTCTAAGAACTACAAAAAGGTGGGAAGTTCCATCGTGGGACCCACGTTGACGACGTGTCAAAATTTCTTCATTTCGGCATATCGAAGGATAAGAGGTCAAGACTTTTGTCCTGGAAGTCCTGAAGTCGCGAAGCGGTGAAAGAATCTGAGTCATCCGATTAGGAGGACACATGTCGCAAGATCCTCTCTATCAGGGATTTGAGCATTGGGGTTCAGAGAAGGAAGTTCTTCAACGTCGCAAGTGGTGAAGTCGCGAGAAAATTGCAATCGTCCATCAGAGGAGGACAGGTGGTAGAGATCTAGGGATCTCGCGAGCTCAAAGGTTCGTAGGGTGAGAGCCCAAGAGTTGGGTGCTCCAAGTCGCGAAATCGCGAGGATCGAGGATAGTCGTCGGATCCAGGTCACGAGAGGACCGTTGGATTAGGAACCCCATCGCATTTCGCACATTCATGGGTTCAGAGGTTGAAAGAAGTTGCTTTCGACATCAGAAGTCGTGAAGTGTCGAGAGCTGAGGCACGAGCGTGGACGCGTGGCAGAACCACAAGGTGGGCCCGAGAAAATAGACAGGTGGACACACGTCACCTATTTGAAGGAGTCAACACCCCTTTGACCTCTCACGTCTCAGGGATTCGTGAGATAAGAGAATGAGAGTTAAACCTTTGAACTCACGAAGCGGCGATAAGGGAGGGGATCTTGAGTGAAGCTTAGTCGGTGGTCACGCATAGAGGGTGTTGATGAAAGAAGAGCTATACCCATTTCACGATCTCGGGTATCGCGAGATTGGAGAGGAAGAGTCGGGAATCATGACTCACAAACTCGCGAGATTGTGAGCTGCGAAAAGGACCTGTGGATCTATCGAATTGAGATTCCAGAGAGGAATTGAAAGAGCCAATCCAGCTCGGGGGAGATAAAGAACGATCCTATGAGCGGATCTCAGCCTGAGGGCCGATAGGTCTGCGTCAGGTGGGGCCACCTAGAGGTCTCATAGTTTCAAGGGTCTAGCACTGTGGTGAGTGTCGCGACTAGAGGTCGACTGAAGAAATCAGCGACTCGATTGGTACTTCATATTTTATACTTGATGTTGAGGTGGAATTGTTGCAAATATGTGGACAACTTCTAATGGCGGTCATTCTGCAATTTTCCTTTTGTTTGCATGAACTGCAGTGGCTTATGATCAGTGTGGATGATCGCCTCCTTCCCGAGAATGTAATGTCTCCAATGGTGATAGGATTTCATAATGGAGTACATTTCTTTTTTGTAAGTAGGGTACTTACGGATGACATCTAATAGTTTCTTACTATGATAGGAAATGGGGTGGCTTTGTTGAGTGAGGACTTCGCCCACAACACAGTATGAATCATTTGACTCGATATCAAAGGGTTGTTGTAGGTCAGGTAATGAGAGCACTGGTGTTGAACACAAGCGCTACTCTAGATCACCAAACTCTTTCTGTTGGGATAGGCCCCACACAATTTTTTCCTTACCACCACCTCTGGTTATTTGACTGAGGGCCCACGCAATATGGGAGAATCCCAACATGAACCTGCAATAGCAATTGGCAAGGCCAAAGAAGATTTGAAGCTCAGTGAGCATGGTTAGGATTGGCTAGTCACAGATGACTTGGATATTAGCTGGATCAACATGCACACCATGCACATAAACAATGTATCCTAGGTCCTAGACCATGTCCATGCCTAAGTAGAATTTTTACAATTTTTCATATAGCGTGTGTTGTCACAGGGTGTGTAGAACCTGTTGAATATGTTGCAAGTGTTTTTCCCAAGTCTTGTTGTATATGAGGATGTTATCTAGATACACCACCATAAAATAATTAGTAAAAGGCCACGGTATATTTTCCATCAACCTCATGAAATTTGTTGGTGAATTCGTCAAACCAAGGGGCATCACCAGCCATTCAAAAAGACCTTCTTTTGACTTGAAGGCAGTTTTCCATAAATCTATATGTTCTATTGGGACTTGATGGTATCTAGGCTTCAGATCAATCTTACTGAAGTATTTTTCCCCCTTGATATGATCAATGAGATCGTCGGTTCCTAACTATGATTTTGTTTAGGTCCTGGTAATCAATGCAAAGTCGCCAAGTCTCATCTTTCTTCTGCACCAACATGATTGGGCTTCCATAAGGTGATGAGATAGGTCATATGTTCCCCTTGTGGAAAATTTATTGGATCTGACACTTGATCTCCTCATTTTCTAGTAGAGAGTGATGATAGACTGTCCCATTTGGTAGCAGTGTGTCAGGGGTCAGATCAATGGGATGCTTGACCTGACATTGAAGAGGTACTCCACTAGGTGATGAGAATATGTCTTTGTATTTTTCCAAAACCTTATCCACTTGCTTCTTCTGCGTAGAGAGTTCGGTCACAAAGGCCATGGATGTGGTTGAAACCTTTCACTCACTATGAGAGCGAATCCCAAAGAAGACAAACTTCTCGGTCTAAGAAATGACCTTTCTGCGTTGCTTGGTAGAGACCAAGGAAATAGCACTAGGTGGGACTACCTCAGGTATTCTATACAGTTTCCTATTCAAAGTAATAAAACACTGCGAGGCCTAGACTCATATACAGCATGAATTTTCCATAAATAAGGTTGGCCCAAAATAACATCACAAACTTTAAGGGGAGCAACATTACACAATACCTCATTTTTTAATGGCTTGATGTTGTACGATAGGCGACACTGTTCGTTGACAGGAATATCGCTTCCTTGATGGATCCATCCAATGGTGTAGGGTTGTGGGTGTGACATTTTCGTCAGGGATAAATTCTTGATGACCTCTGCTAAGATGATGTTCTTCTAGCTACTGCTATCAACGATGAAGTGCAATGGAGTGAATTTCACCCACATCTGTGAATGAAACAGGTGCTCTTCTTCCCTTGTCTCATCAAGTTCACGGTGGCACTGGGTTACACATCATTGATCTGTCTCCACTTCTCTAGTTTTGACTCAGAGTCAGACCCCACATCCGATTCAGATGATATTACTTCAGCCACTAATGACTTCTTTGATCAACAATCAGCAATGATTTGCCAGGGGCTCTTATGGAAGTCACACCACTACCCGGTATCTTTCTTTGTCTTCCCATTTTCCTTCTTTGCTTGTGGCTTGGAATGGTTATCATGTGTTTTCCCATATTTACTTTGTCCTTTGTTCTGCGGGTTAGGGCTACCCTTTCCCTTCTTCTGTTGTGAGAGGTTCTCAGACCCAAACTGATGCGTCTTTTGTTTAATCTTCTACTCTATTTTGACAACATAAAGATAGGTCATCCAAGGATGAGATGTCCAAAAAATACATTTATTTCTAGATGTATATATGCATACCTCCATGGTACTTTAGCACCAGATGTCTCTTAGAATATTTGATACCCATCGTGGTGCGCAAGGTATGGAATACATTGGTGAACTCTAGGACTGTTTGGTATCTTTCCTGTTGTAGTGTGGTCCATCATGTATACAAGTCATCATAACTTCCAACAAGGTTATAATATTGTTCCTTAATAGCATCCATAAAGGAATCCCAGGTAGGTGCAACTGCAAATAATGTGGATCCATATGTTTCATTTTTCTCACAGAAAGTTTCCCACCAATCTTTGACATGGGGGACGGCCTTGAGGAGCATAAATATAATATTTTCTCTATTGGAAAATTTATGGACAGAAAAATACCCTTCTAGAAGGTCTAACCATTTATTTATGGCACCTGCATCTATTTGACCTTCAAATATAGGAATATCAAAATTGATTTGTACATTGAAGGGGGTGTTGCTTCCGCTTGAGGTGGATGTGTCGCTTGTTGGCAGCCATCAAAGGATTTCTGTGAATTTGTCCATCATCTCATTCCTCTTTCGCTCAAGGGATTCCTTGAGCAACATTTTGAAAGGATCTCTTGTCCTGTCATATTTATTTTCTCCTTCCATGGGTGGTTTGTTGGGTGTGAGAGAGCATTTTTCCTCAAGACAAACAAGCTTGAGACCCAACTCTCTATACCATGCCCTCGTCGGGGACGTGCATTAAAAAACAACAAGGAAAAGACCACTCTGATACCACTGATCTGGATTTATGACCAGAATGAAATAAAACCACATATTTACAATGTTCACACAAAGACACCGTGAACAATAACAAATATACAATAAAACTTGACTTCTATTAAATAAGAAATATGTTGAAAACTATAAAATGCAAACTGAAAACAAGCTTGCTAGAATGGTGGCAACTTATCTATGAGAAGAGATGTGATGGCTACACTTGTTCACAAGAAGATGAGTAAAATAAGGCCCTGAAGGAATTTTTACAATAAGGATGAATTAAAAAACCCTAGACATCCAAAAACCTAACCCTAGGAGATGAAGCGCCAAAATTCATGTGGGCCCCGTTGGGGTAAGTTAGTACATTAACTTTCCAGGGTCGTAACTTTTGCATACGATCTTTGTTTAAGGCACATGATAGCTTGTTGGAAAGGTATTGATGAGGAGATTCATTTAGGGGGATCAATGAGAGCCTTTGGCTATCATTAAGGTTTCTGATCTTGAAAAAACATCGTTTAGGCCCTCAAACTGGCCCTAGAAATTAAAAACTGCTAAAAATAGTAAATTGCTAGAAAAAGTTTTGAGCCAGTTAGAAAAGGTGGGTGGCCATCGATATCCACCTGTATCACCCCATCCCCTCGGACCTGAACATTTCTATCATAACTTTTGGTTTCAAACACCAACGCACGCACTACAAGGATGGATACATGGGTGTAAAATTTGGGAAAATGCGACATATTACATAAAAATATATTTTGGTGTGATATGGAATGAAGGAAGAAAACTTCTCTCCATGTGATGTGTTGCATGAAAGTAAATTTTTATGCGATGTGATATGGTCACATAAGTGGAAATGTTTGGCCCATGAAATACATCATGCATGAAAAACTGTTATCTATGATACACCAAGAGAAAGAAAAACTTTGGCTCATGTGATACGTTGCAAGGAAACATTCCAAGGATGTGATGAAGGAATTTTTTACTTATAAAAGAAGAAAATATTTCACTTAGAAGTTTCCCTTTGTCCCGGTTACACCTTAGATTCACCTTAGTGTACCCTATATTTTTTCGCCAGATGTGGACCATGATATGAGCAGATTATGTGCCTTATTTTATCATGATTAGCAAAAAGTTTGGTTGTATTTACACTAATGTATTGTATTGTACCATGCTTAGATGTTATATGTATTGGTGGGGATCCTATTTAGTATCTCCAAACCTCATGTGGTCGGTCATGGCCCATCCTTTTAGTCCCCATTTCAAGACATGATTTTATTTTATGGCTACGGTCAAATACCCCTTGATGTTGGTAACTCTTAAACATGTCATTCATTTATGATATGGGTTTTTATCCAACCATATTGGGGTGGATCTACTAGGACACATGATCTAGGGGAGTTACTAGTCTCTCTTACCCCTTTGTATATGATGTAAAAGTGTCACTCTTTGTAAATGTTGTCACACATATGTATAGCACACTTGTTCTATTCCTAAGAATGGATCATTGTCTTATGTATTCATCACACTTTGGTAATCTAATATCAGAGATGATTCTGCATATTCTCACTCAATTTCACATCTCCTAAGGTAGTGTCACAATTATCGAGGTAGTACACATATTTTGATGCATTGGTCACATCCTATGAGACACATTTGGGCTATTATTGCATACATGGACATGCTCTAAAGATGCCACATTGAAGATTCTAGAGAACCCTCCTTCTTTCGTAACTTTTAAAGATGTTGCTTACATGATTTGAGGGTCGACCCACACATGTGGGTTTTATTATAGTCATGTTTGTGTTTTTGGTGATTATTTGACTTGGAGAGGAATCTTCCTTGCCTTTTGGAGCATATTTGCTTGATTTGAGGGCTTGGTCATACCTTGGAGATACATTTTGAGCATTCCTTAACTACATTTTGATGAGGCTATCCACTTTTTAGTTCCTTCTCCATATTTTCATGAGGTCATTCCACTTGGAGGAAACGAACATTGGATCTTTTCTTGCTTGGAAGGATACTTCACCATGTTTTGAGGCCTCCACATCATTCTTTCCTTGGAATGTTGGGATAGAAGAGAAAAGAAGCCCCATTCTTTGTGGGATGTCCCTCTCTCATGATCGTTTTATGTATCTGTGGCATCATTTTATTATGTATTGACTTAGTCTCCTTCTTTGTGTGGATGACAAGTCTTATT
Source organism: Picea engelmannii (assembly GCA_009831015.1). Taxonomy (NCBI): domain Eukaryota; kingdom Viridiplantae; phylum Streptophyta; class Pinopsida; order Pinales; family Pinaceae; genus Picea; species Picea engelmannii. The sequence continues at coordinate 121,509 of ML790147.1, read as the reverse complement.
TCTTAGTCTCCTAGGACAATTTTAGGGAGAAAGAATTAATAAAGAATGGGAAGGATGTAGAATCCTCGTCTATAAATAGAGGCACTCCTCTCATTCCAAATTGTTGTGAATTTTTTTATATCGTTTGTGCATAGAAAATCTTCCTCTTGAGGTTTTGGTGTCAATTCTTGGAGATTTCTCTTTCTTGGTTATCTTCTTGGTACATTAAATATTTTTTATGGTGATTCAAGACTTCTACTAGCTTTCAAGATCAATCCATTTTATGGGTTACTACACCACTTGGAGAGGAGACATTCTAGGGTTTTCTCCTTCCTTCTTCTCATGCTAACTTGGGTAAGTTCCCAATATCTTGTCTTGTTTTTCCTTTGGTTCCTTGGAAAGGGTCTTAAGTATTTTTTTCAAGTTACAGCTGATCTAGTTGCTGAAGGTTTTTTCATTTTAGGAATACATTCTTGTAGGGCCTTGATCCTCTTATCTTATCTTGATTAGATTGGAGATTATTCTACCTTTAGGTTTCTAATATCTTACCCTATTCCTTAAGATATAAGTGATATTAGAGGGACATACTTTTTGACCCTATAAGCCCTAATTGGATAAAAAAAGGCACTAGTCCTATATCCAACAACCAACCAAAAAACCCTAAAACATTTTTTGTTTTAAAGAAATATAATAGTGAAGATCAAAGAAAACCTTTTATTTAGATTTCATTTATTTTGTTGTGTAAAGTTAACTTATTATTTCATTTCCTAGATATATTATTCCTAGGGTTTATGCTTAATTGTTGATATATAACCCTGAGGAGGAAAATTACCCCTATTGTATTGATATTTAAAGTGTTATATAATGTTCTTTGGGTTTATTTAAGGTGATTCTCAAATTTGTGGATTAAATTGTAGCATTAAAAAACAGATTTGGTGAAACCCCAAGGCTAGGGTTTGGTAGTTCAAGGTGTTTCCTTTATTATTCCTAGCCTCTATTTCATTTCTATATTTTTTATCCAGCTTATCATGCATATCTAGAGGTGATTTTAATCTCTAATGTTTTAATAATTTCTTATCATTTACTTAGAGGTTTTATTTGCTAAATTCCAAGTGCTAACTTGTGAAACCCTAGGGGGATTCACCATCCATTTTACAAGTTATTGCTTAGTTAATGTTTATATATCTTTAGAAAATTTATCTAACACTTGTTTGTTTGTTTTTGTATAGAATATTTATTCCCCAAGTGGAAACATTCGAGACATATTGTTATGTATGCTTAATCTCTCTCTTGGATGGTAGTTTCATGACCTAAATCTGAAATTTCTATGTTTTCTTTCATAAATCAGATATAGATGAAAGGACGGACATAATTTCATACTCTCTTAGCATATAATCAAGTGGTAAACAAAAGCACACATTTCACGTTTTATTTATTCTAAAATTGTTCACTCTTTGTGCCTTAAAGTAGCTTAAAATGGTTCTAACCTCTTGTGAGTTTTGTTTGTTGAGTGATAGAATTAATACAAATATGAAGTTGATAATGTTGTTTATATTATACATCATGTTTGGAAGACACAACCACTAGCTACTAGAATTTCTTTGAAGTGGATATAATTGCGATTCATGCAATTGTTTATAGTTGAATATCTTTAGAATGTTGTAATCGTTGATTGGAATCCTAATGCATAGTCTGTTACATATTTTGTGGATTCATTAAAGTAGATCATATGATTGCTTGGTTTTATTTCAATTAAATAGGTTTAATTTCATTATCTCATATATCCCCCTTGGATTCTAGGAGTTGGATTAAAGTGTAGGGGGGGTGTACTAAGGTGACATTGGTGCACTTCCCGTCTTGTTGCCCTAGTTATCACCTATGTTGGGAATTTTCACAAGGGTGATAGTTCAGGTGGAAATAAGTTTGGCATCATTTCTAGGGATGGGTTTATCCAAGTTCTTCATAACATTTTGATGTCATTTCCAAGGGTCCATCTCCCTGTATTTTTCTTTGAGACTCCCCTCAAAGAAAATAAAATAGAGATTTTCTCTACAAGGACTCATTCCCAAGGTATTATTGATCTTGTGCTTGAACCTAATCTTTGTTATAAAAGAAGAAGACATAGACACAATACAAGAGAATTAAATAATCAATTAGGACTTGGATTTGTCCAAGATATAAGAATATTATTGGTTGATAATTCAAGTTTCCTAACTCAAAATAAAATGGCTACTCCTTGGTTGAATTACTTCTATAAACCATTTGATTTCACTAACATTTCAGGTCAACATCATGATTTGCCTACTTCATTAGAAAAAAAGCATGTTTTCATGGTGATAATGCTATTGGTCCTAAAGAACATTGGGATGCTTTTATAGATTATGTTATAAGTATAATAATTGTTCATCTTGATGTGATTTATAAAAAAAAATCTTTAACATTGAATAAATATGTTAGAAATTGGTTTCATGGATTGCTTGATAATAGCATAAATTCGCTTGATGCTTGTAGAAATGCTTTCTTTTATAGATAGTTGGGAAGAAAAGGTAGTAGATTTATTTTGAATGCTTTGAATAATATAAAACTAAATGAAAATGATACCATCGATGAATTTAATAATATATTTTATAAATTTCTTCAAGGCATCCCTCAAACTCATTGGCCTAACCCAACCTCCATCTTGTTGTATTACCTTAACTCTCTCCAAGGCTAGTTCAGTTTATTTCTAAATGAAGCCAACCCATTGATATGATAGAAGATAAGAAAAAGTTCAAGATTTTTGATGAATATTGGAATTTTTCATGGAAGTCGGTAACTTGAAACCTCCTAGAGCCAAAGCCAATCTTAAACCTAAAGTTGTCCATTCTACTGAGCCCTCTTCTGGCCCTTTCACCACGATCCAAGAGGGAAAGAAAAGGTTAGAAATGAATTTCATGCACATGACGAATACTTTGTAGAACAGGTTGTTTCAACCTAAGAGAAATCAACAACATAACATGTTTCCTTTGGGGTCCTCCTCTATATCAAATACCTCCCACAACATTGAAGCCAAACAATATGCTCGAGCATGAAGTATGTTAATGTTGTCAAGATTGTGATGGTTTCCATGATGAAAGAACTTGTGCCAAGTATATTGAATTGATGAAAGATAGTTATCATAGTAGTGACAAGTATTGGGACACTTGCAACTCTGTTAGATGGAAGAAAATGTTCCACTTGTCCCAAGAGAATGTGAAATAAGTTAAGGACAAATCCATAGAACAACAAAGGGATATTGCATTGTTTGGTGAGAATCCTTCCCCTAAGGAAATTAAGAATATGTATGTAGAGATATTTAATGGTATAACTTATCAAAGAAGAAGATGTAATCCTACTCAAGGATATCGACACGGTCCTCCTAAAGTTCCTAAGAAAGAAAATCAACCTATAGGAATGAGTGTGGAGATGCCTCAAAGTAATCCTTCAATGCATAACCCCTTAAATATAAAGTTGGATGTAACGATTTGGATGAGTAATGCTAAGATGTTTATTCCCATTGTTGATTTGGAAAATATTCCTTCTGTAAGAGAACAAATTAAGGAATCTTTTGGGTTTGAGGTAACAAGTCAATCAACCCAAGTTGTGTTGGATTACTGAGAGGGGGGGTGAATCAATAATAGTGTTTTTGAATCCTTTTAACCACAATATATGTTTATAATTAGTTTACCAATATCATTCAAAAAGTGAAGAATAAATAAACCATGAGAAATGAGCAAACATACACATACACAGTACACCAATATTTTTACGTGGAAACCCAATGTGGGAGAAAACCACGGAATGTTTTTTCTTATATGTCTTTAAGAAGTAAATTCATTGGAACCACAAACTTCCTTTGTTTTCCAGCTAGAACTGGAAAGAGGCTCCAACCCCTTATATTCTTAGGCTACAACCTAAGGGAAGCTCCAACTCCCCAATTCTCTAGATACAACCAGAAGGAGGCTACAACCCCTATGTTCTCTAGATACAACCGGAAGGTGGATACAACCTCCTATCCTTACCTTATCCAACCACCCTGAAGTATAATTTCCAAATGTAGACAACCTTTCACTATCACTAAAACAACTCTATCATTGTAATAACTATCACTGAAATCCTTTCCTAGCTTCTACCAATCTTCTTCAAAACTTTCCTGCATATCCGTGACCTATTTATTCTGCAACACGTAGATGTTCACACCTTTCCCTACTAAAAATCACGGATGTTCGCACCTCTTCTTGTTGCAACTTGCATACTAGAAAAACTCTCTTCTAGTAAACTAACACTCTCTCTCTCTCTCTCTCACTATGTCTATTTCACTGTATTAGTCTCAGTCACTGTCTGATCTCCCTGTATCTACCCACAAACTAGTTGATCTGATAAAAAAGAATACGCATCCAACATCCAAGTATATCTAACACAACCATGTACTAGGTTCATACATATGTCTAACTAATCTTGTGTGTTATAAGAAACCATTATATTAACCATACATCATACCCTCACTATTATGCAAAACCAACCTGTATTGATAACACTATGTCTCAATCATAAACTCTCAACCACACTTCAAATACCATAGGATATGTCTTAACAAGATTCCCAATAAGGTATCCCAACAATAAACAACCAATATAGTGTCAATGTATCATTGTAGATATGTCTAATACATAATATACCATACAACCAACAGTCCCTCAAGGGAAAAATCTCAATCTCCCATGGACATACCCCAAGCATTTGCCAAAGACCTACTTAAGACAAGCATATAACATACATTGTGTTACTGTAGATAGCTTTGTTGTACCTTCACAAATAGACCTTCCTATAGCCTCTTCTTAGTTCTGCAACTTTTCACTGATGATAGATCTGTACTTCCTTTTCATCTTTGGCAACAGATCTACGCTCTGTCTTCAGTAAACCCGCGAGTATTTGTGCTTTGTCCCACTGTGGCCCATGGATTTATGTGCCCTTCTAGTACTGCAACCTGCAGATGTCTTCAGTAAAACCCTAGTTTAGTACTCACGGTCTCAACCCTTCAACTTCTACAAATCCTCTCGTCGTTGCCTCAGACTCATTGTTATAGATTTTTCAATGATACCTTCCTATAACATTTCACAAAAGAGATATTCATTATGTTGAAGATTAGGTGCTAATGAGAGACCCTTGCTCTCTTATTTATACTCTCCAAGTATATTCCTTTAGGGGTTATCTTCTAATTGTTTTACCCAACTTCCTTCTTTTAGGGCTAACCCACTTCTAACTACTTTATCCACTAATAACCACTTTACCATAAATAGAAAACTCATGACTTCTTGTTGCAACTAATTTATTTTAATTATTTATGATTGCAACAAATTTACTCATGATCCCTGGATGGGGTGATAGTGAAATCCAGGTGTCATATGGAAAGGATTGAAGATATCCAACGTGGCATTAGCCATGTGACAGGCGCTTGTCCCTCCCTACCTCCCACGCCATGAATTTAACACAGCTCCATTATTACCAGAGCGCCATTACTCCTAGTGCGCTCTGCTCTGGCCTCCCGTCCCCTCGATGAATTCGCCTTTACTCTACTCGTGTTTGTCCTCTTCCACCAGCAGTCTTTGCATCATGAATCTCACCAGCCTCGCTTTCAGCTCCATTCGATTCTAGTCGAGTCTTCCAGTAGTTTATGCCCTCCCCTGTTGCTCCTTGGCTTTCTTAGCATTCTTCCTGTGCCTGCTTTCCATCGCTACACTTCAGTCATGCCGAGACAGCGAGGGAATTCCAAACGCAGCTCGTCCTGGCAACCAAATCGAGCGCGCTTGGAAATTCGACCCCTACCTGCCCTTGCACCATCTCACAGTTCATCACCCTCCTCACCAACCTCCTTGGAGCAGTCTGGCCATAACCTCAGCGGTCTTCCACCCCTCTCCTCACCCTATGCATGCAAGATTGAATGGTTCGAACTCATGGGAAACTCTTTGGGCTTCAACCCAGGGCCAATTCCAGACTTGGCCTCCTCTTGGCAACTAGCTACAGTCATTCCTCCCAATTCTCCTAAGAATTTGGCACCTGAGCCTTTGCTAGTCCATTTGCCTCCTGTCCAAACTTCGAGTGACGGTTTCTTTGATGGCCATGGACATCAACAAGCGCAGCCTAACTCTTGATCAGACTTTGCCACCTGCACAAAGGTACAAGAAGGCCTTGCAATTCTTCAAGGCCTGGTGTTCGAAGTACGTAAGGAATTCGATGACCTACGTTTTCATTTGGAGGTACTGGACGGGAAGGGGACACAAATCCTGCAAATTCTATCATCCTTGCATGGATCGTGCCACCCCTCAAATGTGGCACCAACTACACCAGGGAACGAATAGTCAATACTGGTACCAGTGCTGCACAAGTCTCCGAAGGAGGAAGCAGCACCAGACACGGCTCCAACGCTCAAGGCCACCTCCTTGGATGTGGTGCCATGCTACAAGCCTACAACTTGAACTGCATAGGTGTCTCTCTGCATGGTCTGCTGGATGTTTAGATTACATTTTTCCACTTGTCGATTTTAGTTATATTTTGTCTGGTTTGTCTTATGTCAGTCTTAGCGAGAATAGTACTATGAGTAAATCGGTTTCCCCCATGGGGCGATTTCACTCTAGGTGTAGACGTTGTTTTATGACTGTTCTTTTGATACATTGGTTCTAGACCTGGGAGGATGGTTGAATTGGTTTCCCCACGGAGAAATTCAATAATTATAGTCTGGGTTAACCTACAGATGCTGTAATTTTTTATTTTGAAAGGATTTTTATAGAATCTTACTTACAAAAAAAATAAAACTTTACTCATGATTAACTCCTAGTTACAACCACTTTGACTAGTAAACTTCTTCCAAGAGATTCTAGAATAATTGACTTCTTTGACCTTCTAGGGAATTCTAGATAACTTCAAATGAGGGTTCTCCAACTTCACTAAGACATATCTCCTCAACCAGGAGGAACTACGTGACGTACCACATATCACCAGAAATTGTACGACATGTATTATCCTTCTATAATAGCATTTCCTGCAATTGCACTGATCTTCATTACATAATTCCTCAGACAAACATCGGTCCCTTATCCACACTTATAGGGCTAGCGGAATTTGGTATCAGACTTGCTTCAAGGGTTCACATCAATGACAACCAACCCAATTAATTAGCAATATCCGCCTTTGACATTGATGAAAACACTTTGATGCAATATTGAAGTCATGACACTCATGCTCCCCTGTATCCATCGCTCCCTCTGGAATCATGCATATGTGCTTTCTCTCCATGCATCTCATAAATCTCTCCCCCTTTGACATCAATGGAAAAGGTAACTTCTCGTCAGGGTTGCTCCCCCTAACTGAACTATCCTTGGGGATGCTCCCCCTATATGAACTATACTCTATCCTCTTTATGGTGCTTCCTCATGTAAATATATGACATATAAGAATAGAATTCAAAAGTCATTGTGGGGAAGAAACCATTCTAAGTTTCTGGCAAAGATACTCAAAAGATTCTCTTAGAAGCGGTTTTGTAAAGATGTCTGCAATTTGTTCTTTGGTACCAACATACTCAACTCGAATGTTCTTCTATGCAACCTTTTCCCATAGAAAATGAAACTTGATTGGAATGTGCTTCATCTTGGAGTGCATCATTGGATTCTTTGAGATATTGATGGCACTTGTGTTATCCCAAAATATCGGAATGGGCTCATCATACTCAACCTATATATCTTTCAATATTTGTTTCATCCATAAGACCTGTGTACAACATGTTGCTATTGCAATATACTCTGCTTCGGCTATATACAATGATATTGATGATCGTTTCTTTCTTAGCCAAGATACCAAACACTCACCTAAGTAGAAAGTTTCTCCACTTGTACTTCTTCGATCATCAATGCAACTTGCCCAATCTGCATCTATGTAGGAAATAAGTGATAGATCATTTCCTTTTGGATACCATAATCCAAACTCTTATGTAACCTGCAGATATCTGAATATCCTCTTTACTGCCAAAACATGTGATTCCTTTGGTGTTGCTTGAAATCGTGCCACATGTCCAACTGCTTACATCACATCTGGTCTGGAAGCTATCACATAAAGTAAGCTTCCAATCATTGACTTGTAATGCCTTTTATTTATAGCATTTTAATCATCATCTTCACTTAGCTTGCAACTAGTTTGCATAGGAGTAGGTTAAAAATCATTTAGTCTTTAAAATCTTTGTAAATTTGCTAAAAATATTCATTTCATTAAGCAGCAAAAGTATAACAAGGTAACATATAATATAATTAATTAAAAAAATTATATCTATATGTGATTTGACAAAGTGTTACTATGTTAAAAATCATTTAGTCTTTAAAATTTGTATAAAAAAGTTAATATTATTTTAAGCAAGCTCACACCAATGTTTAAATGTAATATTTAAAAACCAGTATCATTTATCATTTGAATTATTAAGAGATTTTTAGGGATTAGACACACTAGATCGACCTATTAAAATCATCATGAGAGGAAATAAAAAATAAAATACTAGTGCTTCTTGACGTAAACTATAACACCAAGGTTTAAAAATCCACTAAAAATGGAAGTAAACAAGTCAATGCTTGAGTATATTATTATAACTTTATAAATTTTAGACAATATATCCTTTGAGTGGACTTGTTACATTGATTTATTACGTAAAGCTAGAAAAGTTGGGTCGTACGTTTTTAAAGTTGGATCGAGAGTTTTTAAAATTTAGGTCGTACGTTTTTTGGGGGGGTTTGTAAACCTAAAGGATAGGATATAGAAAATGAAGTTTTAGTGATTTGTAAACTATGAGATGTGGGTGGAGGCTTTGTGGTTTGTATTCTTTATATATATATAAGTGTATTTAGTATTTTATGTTTATATAAATAAATAAAAATTAATATCATAATAAATTATTATTATTTAAAAAAAGTAATTATATTAAAACATATGTTATTTATATATTTGTTAAAAATGAATAATGATATGCAAAACAAATTAACACCCAAAAAACAAACATACAAATAGAAATTGAATAGTTATCCATATTAAGGGAAAGCCCACTTTGTGTAGGCTTGATGTTGATATGATAGCCTTTGCATTTTGCAACACCTCCTTCTAGTTGAACTAGTGGAGAAAAACTAATTGAAAGAAACTTTTCCTCACTAGTAAATAGTATCTATGAAAAATAAACACCAAGGGTATTTAGAAAACATGTTAAAGAAATTAATGAAAATGAATTATAAAAAACTTGATATGTCAACATTAGTACAAAACAAAGAACACTTAAGCAAACCCTTGGATCCATTAACTTAATGAAGGAAGTACATATTTCCTAGAGGCATGTTGTTTTAGAATGATATCTAAAACCCTTAATTCATCTAAGGCCTTGTTAGCATGGGTTTTCAAACCCAGGGTTCGAAATACGTTACCAACAAATACTCCATCAACATTGGCATATTCAATATCCAGAAATTAAATAAGGTCTCACTCGAGACACTCATGAGAATCACAGAGACCGAATAATTGTGCATTGCACAAAGGAATATTGCAAACATAAAACACATAGCCTGGAATTGTGCATTAGATCCTAGCCATTCACATCAACATTCATATATGTAAATTACATTCTAACATATACATCAAAGATTTATTCACGACAAAGCTCATGACATGAAGTACCAATTTGGATTTCATTATTTTCATTAATCAACCATAGATAAACTTTCAAATATATAATGGGTCGTAGCCTTCTCAAAGACTCATTGAAAATCGAACCAGAGACCAAAAATTCAAATTTAGATCCAATTTCTCTCTCATATGGCATTACATCAAGAAGACTGTATCATTAACAACAAAACCATACCGACATCAACCAACATAGACCAACGACAACAATAGCCAACTCTCCAACTAGTTCACGTGCATTCCTTTTATCTCTTCATAAGCATGACAATTATAACAACTCTGCCAATTCATTAACAACCTCACGAATGACCAATTGACCGTTATAAAATGGTTACTAATCATTACAACTGATCGTTGATGACTAAATATGCACGCATGATTTCTTACAAGTCATTGCATGGTACTGAAGTTGGTGTGTGGGCCGCAAAATGGTCGACACAAGTGCAGTAGAGACTAGTTGGTGTGTGTAGACATCAAAATACAAAACTTGTGGCACTAGCACGTGTGGTCTTGCCAAAACTATGGTGCCAACATGATTTATCAAAAATTTCCCCTTGAACAACAACCCATAGATCTTTTATTGGGATCTTCACACCAAATATAATTTACACCTTGAATTTCTCCTCTCTCTCCCTCTCTCTCTCTCT
>ML790147.1:88046-111092 GCA_009831015.1 Picea engelmannii | reverse complement strand
CTCCTGCTTAATCTAACTAGGGATTATATATCCAATAGGCCTAATTAACAAGAACACAACAATTAAAATGGAAAAAATGTATAAGTGATCTATGATGGATCATTATATAATTTTTCATTTCTTTTGGTACTTTCTAGGTGGAAAATTGGAGCTATTGGCTCGTAGGACACATTTTAGGGTCAGGACTCGCTTTGGTGATTTGGGGTCCAAAATCTTTTCAACCTTGTTTGAGGCCTTAAACAACCGTTTTTGGGATAAAAAATCTATAATTTTCAAACCCAGGGTTCGAAAGACGTTACCAACAAATACCCCATCAACATCGACATATTCAATATCCAGAAACTGAATAAGGTCTGACCTGAGATGCTCATGAGAGTAACCTAAACCGAACAATTCTGCAATGCATGAAGGAATATTGAAAACATAAAACACATAGCCCAGAATTAGGGTGAGGTCCTGCTTTGGTGATTTGGGGTCCAAAACCATTTGAACCTTGTTTGAGGCCTTAAACAACCATTTTTGGGATAAAAAAATTGCAATTTTCAGACCCAGGGTTCGAAAGACATTACCAACAAATACCCCATCAACATCAACATATTCAATATCCAGAAATTGAATAAGGTGTCACTTGAGATGCTCATGAGAGTCAGAGAAACCAAACAATTGTGCATTGCATGAAGGAATATTGCAAACATAAAACACAGCCCAGAATTAGGGTCAAGTCCCACTTTGGTGGCTTCGGTCCAAAACCTTTTGAACCTTGTTTGATGCCTTAAACAACCATTTTTGGGATCAAAACTTTGCAATTTTCAGACCCAGGGTTCGAAATACATTACCAACAAATACCCCACCAACATCGACATATTCAATATCCAAAAATTGAATAAGGTCTCACTCGAGATGCTCATCAGAGTCACAGAAACCAAAAAATTGTGATCCGGGTGGATTTTGGTGGCCACCCACCTATTCCACTAGCTCAAAGCCCAATTTCCATTTTGGCAGTTTTTTTCTATCTTTTCGGGTCCTAAATTTCTGGGGCCATTTTGAGGCCCCAAACATCGATTTTTGGGCCCACCACAGTTGCTATGTTCAATAAATTAAAGTGTGACGACAAAATGTGTATTCCTTGGAGAGACCTTTCCAACGAGTTATCATGCACCTAAAACAGAGATCGTATGCAAAAGTTATGACCCCGAGAAGTTGATGTACCAACTTACCCCATCGGGGCCCACATGACTTTTGACGCTTCATCTCCTAGGGTTAGGTTTTTGGATGTTTAGGGTTCTCCCATTTATGCTTTATGTAAAAAGGGCTTTAGAGCCTCATTATAACCAACTTCTTGTGAATGAGTGTAGCTGACACATCTCTTCTCAGAGATAAGCTACCATCATTCTAGCTAGCTTGTGTGCTTTTTCATTTTACAATCTTTTGTATTTCAGAAAGTTATTAATAGAATCCCAGATTTATTGTATTAATGTGTTCCTTTCCATATCCATGTGTAATTATTTTTTATTCTCTATTTTATCTATGCCTTCATATCTTTCCTAAAATAACCTGGATCACTGGTATCAGAGTAGTCTACTCCTTGTCGTCCTCAGTGCATGTCCCCGTCGAGGTTAGGGTATAGAGAGTTGGGTCTCAAGATTGTATCTCTTGTGGACAATCGATCTCACACGCCCAAGCGACCTTCCATGCTGGAAGAAAAGAGGGACGAAGGGATAAGAGATCCTTTCAAATTGTTGCTCGAGGAATCCCTCACACGACAGAGGAACGAGATGATGGATAGTTTCAACCAGATCCTTCGACGACTACTGGAAACAATGGAGGCACCTTCAACCAACGATCACTTCATAGGTGCGATGACCTTCAAGGTACAAGTTAAATTTGATATTCCTTTATCTAAAGGCTAGATAGATGATGACACTTTGAAAAAATGATTAAATCTGCTAGAGGGTTATTTCTATGTCCGCAATTTTTCCAACAGTGAAAAAATCACCTTCTCACTCCTTAAGTCCCTTCCCCATGTCAGAGATTAGTGGGATCATTATTGTGAGAAACATGTCGAGGATGAGTCTGGAAATTTTGGGCCAGGACCCACTTTGGCAGATTTTGTTGATGCCCTCAAGGAACAATATTACCCTGTTGGGAGTTATGATGACTAGTACACGAGATGGACCACACTGCGCCAAGAGAGGGGCCAATTGGTGTCAAAGTTCACAAATACTTTCCATACCTTGTGCACCAAGTTGGGTATCAAAGATTCCAAGTGACATATGGTCCTGAAATACGGTGGGGATCTGCACCAATACATCCAAACCAAAATGGAGTTTCTGGACATATCGTCATTGGGATCTACTTATCAATATGTTGTCAAAATCGAGTTGAAATTCAAGTAGTAGAACAAGCGGGAGTTCAGAATTGTAAATCCACAACAGCCAAAGTATGGTAAGGGTGGCCCTAACTCCCAGGCCAAAGGAAAGAGCAAGGATGGCCAACCCCTTTATAACCAATCCAAGCCACCGAAAAAAAGGGTAATGGGAAGTCAAAGAAGGACACTGGGAAATGGTGCGAGTTCCACAAAATCCCTTAGCACAATACTAATGAATCTCACTCCAAACAGTTGTTGTTGGCTGAGACAAAAACCTTACAGTCAAATGTTGACTCACACTATGATTATGATCTAGAAAAGGGAAGAAGGATCATTGATGTGGAACCTAGTATCACCATCACTACCACAAAAGTCCAATCAAAGGAATCGAAGGAGCCTGAAGAAGGGGAGCGTCTTTTCCACTCACAGATGTGGGTGAAGGGAACCCCACTCTATTTCATTGTTGACAATGGTAGATAGAAGAACCTAATCTCAGTAGAGGTTGTCAAGAGCTTTAACTTGAAAATGACACAACATCCTCATTCATACACCATTGGTTGGCTCAGCCAGGGACGAGACATTCGCGTCAGCCAACAATGTTTCCTTCACTACGCCATCAAACCCTTCAAAGATGAGGTATTATGTGATGTTTCCCCACTTGAAGTTTTTGATGTTTTTATAGGACAACCATATATGTGGAAATTTCATGTTGTTTATGAATCTAGGCCCCTTAGTGTCATTATTACTTTGGGAGATCAACTCTACAAGGTACCAAAGGCAGTATCAAATACTGCGGTCACTTTTATCTCTAGGAAGTAGTGCAGAAAGGTGGTTTCTCATAATATGATATTTTTCCTCTGTATGGTTCGATCAGAAGGTGACTAAAAGGTCACTACAACCGCCAAACATCTGCATGTGGTCTCTCTGCCCAACAACAACAGATGGACAAAATAATCGAGGAGTACCAAGAAATATTTTCCTCTCCTACTGGGGTGCATGTGCACTATCAGGTAAAGAACCCAATTTATCTAACACTTGATGCCCCTCTGCCTAATGGCCCTACATACATGTTTTATGTTATGGAGAATGAATGAATAAAACGCCAGATCAAAGAGATAATTTTTAAACGCCACATCATACCCAACTCCTCACCTTTTGGGAGCCTAATTGTTCTAGTACAGAAGAAGGATGGGACATGGCGACTTTGTATTGATTAAAAATCCCTGAACAAGATCACAGTCAAGAACCGGTACCCAATTCTTCGGATTGATCGTCTTCTTGATCAACTCAAGGGAGCCAAGTTTTTTAGTAAAATTGATCTAAAGTCAGGTTACCACTAGGTGTCAATTGAGAAAAATGATGTGTGGAAGACAACCTTCAAGTCCAAAGAAGGCCTCTTTGAGTGGTTATTCATGCCTTTCGGCTTGAATAATTCCCCAACCACATTTATGCGGATGATGGATGATATATTATAACCATTCAAAAGCTCCTTTGTGGTTGTATATTTGGGTGACATCCTCATATTCAAAAAAACTTGGGAGGAACATTTGGAGCATATTCAGCAGGTATTGAGCACCCTGTGACAACTGAAGTTATATGACAACTTGGAGAAGTGCTCCTTTGCATGCAGAGAATCCAATATTTGGGATACATCATGGATGTGCAGGGTATACATGTGGATCCAGCCAAGATTCAAGTCATCCGTGATTGGTCGACCTCGAAAACAATGACTAAGCTCTCTAGCTTCTTAGGCCTTGCTAAATTCTACATGCAGTTTGTGTTGGGGTTCTCTCATATTGCTTAGGGCCTAAGCCAAGTGACCAAGGGTGGCACGGAGGCCAAGTTTGTGTGGTCCGTGCCCCAACAGAAATCATTTGAGGATCTGAAATACCGCCTCTACATAGCACCAGTCCTCATTCTTCCAGACCTACAATGACCATTTCAGATTGAGACATATGCTTCAAATTATGTTATCGATGCAGTCCTCACTCAACATGGGCATCCAGTAGCCTATCATAGTTAAAATCTATCTGATGTTGTTCGAATATACCCCACCTATGACAAATATATGTACTCCATTGTGCAGACATATCGACAATGGAAGCATTACATTATGGGGAAGGAAACAATCATCCACATTGATCATAGGCCTCTGCAATTCATGCAAACACAAGTAAAGTTACAAAATTACCACCAACACAATTGGTCCATGTACCTGCAACAATTCCACTTGAATATCAAGTACAAGAAGGGTAGCACCAACCATGTCAAATAGGGGATATACACCCCTCTTCCTACTCCAGATAAGCCTTAGGAGTCCATCTCCATGGACTACATGTATGTTCTACCTTCAACCAAGAATTGGAATGACTATGTATTCGTGGTCATCTATCGATTCTCTAAGATCACAATTTTGGCACCCTGCAAGAAGAGCATCACATCCGAGGCCACCACCAAGCTATTTGTCACACATGTTTGGGTTCATTTTGGGCTACCACAAACTATTATATCTTATCACAATAATAGGTTCCTCAGCACCTTTTGGTCTAATCTATGGTCGATGATGGACACCAAGCTGACCAATTTGTCTACCTTCCACCCACATATTGATGGACAAACATAGGTAGTCAAGAGGATGATTGTCCATATCATGTGAATGTATAATTCCAAAAATCCATGCATGTGGGATGAAATCCTTCCTTATGTTCAACATATCTACAACAAATCCCTCCACAACTCTATTGACCACAACCCTTTTCAGGTGTGCTTTGGATTTCAACCATTGGACCCCATTGACGTAGCTCTACCCATTACAGCCACACGGAAAGAGTCATCTCATGCTCAGACAAAGGTTGATCAGGAAGCCAAATTTTTTTAGCACATCCAAGACATACAATAGCGATTTCATGATATTGTGTAGAAATCCAATGCCAAGTACAATCAACTCCACAATCAACATCGGACACCACACAAATTTCAGTTGGGTGATAAGGTCTAGTTGCATTTATAGAAAGAGTGCCTCACAAGACCTCATCATAAGTTTTTCCCACTTCGATATGGGCCTTACACCATCACTAAGGTTGTGGGTGAGAATGATTTTGAATTAAGAATTCCTCCTTTTACCGGATTGCTCCTGGTATTTAATGTGGAACTGCTCTAACCATATTTTCCACCTCTCCTGGATAGTTTGGATGTGGTCGAGCAGTTGTCCCATAAATAAATCAATCCTTCCTACATCGAACATGCAAAATTTTATCATATCATGGATACCAAAACAAAGGACACCTACCAACATACTATCAAACTCTATCAGGTCGTCAAAGTAGGGCAATTTCTTCATCAGGGCAAGTGGCTCACCAAGAGCCAGGTTCAACAGAAGTTTCCTCATCTGATGTAGGCACTTGACACAATGGAGGCCATTTCTTCCTAAGGGAGTAGGAATGATCCAAGTGGATGTCGGTGGCCACCCACCTTTTCCACTAGATCAAAGCCCAATTTCCATTTTGGCAGTTTTTTCTAGCTTTTGGGTCCTAAACTTCCAGGGCCGTTTTGAGGCCCTAAACAGTGTTTTTGGGACCTCCACAGTCACATTATTAAAATAGTTAGATTATGATGAAAAAATGTGTAGTCCTTGGATATACCTTTCCAATGGGATATTGTGCGCCTAAAGCAGAGATCGTATGCAAAATTTATGATCACGGGAAGTTGATGTACCAACTTACCCCATCGGGGCCCACAAGACTTTTGGTGCTTCATCTCCTAGGGATAGGTTTTTGGATTTTTAGGGTTTTCTCATATATGATTTATGTAAAAATTCCTTTGGAGCCTCATTGTAACTAGCTTCTTGTGAATGAGCATAGTCAGAACATCTATTCTCAAAGATAAGCTATGACTATTCTAGCTAGCTTATGTGCTTTTGCATTTTATTGTCTTTTGTATTTCAGACATTTATTAATAGAATCTTAGGTTTATTGTATTACTCTGCTCCTTAACATATCTCTTTGTAATTATTTTTTGTATCTTTGTTTTATCTATGCCTTCATATTGTTCCTAAAATAATCTGTATCAGTGGTATAAGAGTGATCTGCTCCTTGTTGTCCTCAATGCATGTCCTCGACGAGGTCATGGTATAGAGAGTTGGGTCTCAAGTTTGTATCTCTTGAGGAAAATAACTCTTGCATGCCCAAGAGACCTTCCATGGTGGAAGAAAATAGGGACGACGAGAGAGGATATCCTTTCAAACTGTTCCTCGAGGAATACCCTACGCGACATAGGAATGAGATGATGGAAGGTTTTGCCCAAATCCTTTGACCAGTGTCGAAAACAACAGAGACATATTCAACCAGAAATCACTTCAGAGGTGTGATGCCCTTCAAGGTACAAGTTAGCTTTTATATTCCTTTATTTGAAGTCCCGATAGATGCTGACGCTTTGGAAAAATGGTTAAATCTACTCGAGGGTTATTTCTTCGTCTACAATTTTTCCAACAGTGAAAAAATCACCTTCGCTCTCCTTAAGGCCCTTCCCCATGTCAGAGATTGGTGGGAGACTTATTATGAGTAGCATGTAAAGGATGAGTCTTGAATTTTTGGGCCAGGACCCACTTGGGTAGCTTTTGTTGATTTCCTCAAGGAACAATATTACTATGTTGGGAGTTTGATATTCCTCTATTTGAAGGCCAAATAGATGTCGATGCTTTCGAAAAATGGTTAAATCTATTAGAGGGTTCTTTCTTCATCCAAAATTCTTCCAATAGTGAAAAAGTTACCTTCACACTCCTTAAGGCCCTTTCACATGTCATATATTGGTGGGAGACTTATTGTGAGCAACATGATGGCGAGGATGAGTCTAGAATTTTTGGGCTAGGACCCAGTTGGGCGGCTTTTGTTAATGCCCTCAAGGAACAATATTACCATGTTTGGAGTTATGATGACCAGTACATGAGATGGACCACACTGCACCAAGAGAGGGGCCAAACGGTGCCAAAGTTCACAAATAATGTCCATACCTTGCACACCAAGTTGGGTATCAAAGACTCTGAGCAGCATATGGTCCTAAAATATTGTGGGGCTATGCACCTGTACATCCAAACTAAAATGGAGTTTCTGGAGATCTCACCATTGGGAGCCACTTATCGATATGTTGTCAAAATCAAGCAGTAGAACAAGTGAGAGTTTGGATCTGCAAATCCACAACAACCAAAGTATGGAAAGGGTGGCCCTAACTCCCAGGCCAAAGGATAAATCAAGGATGGCTAACCCCAGGATAACCATCCCAAGCCACCAACAAAGAAGGGTAATGGAAATTCAAAGAAGGAGACTGGAAAATGGTGTGAGTTCCACAAAATCCATTGGTACAATACTGATGAATGTCGCTCCAAACAATCATTGTTGGCTGAGACAAAATCCCTAGGGTTATATGCTAACTCATAATATAATACCGATCCAGAAAATGGAAGACGAATCATCGATGCAGAATCTAGTGTCACCATCACTACCACAAAAGTCCAGCCAGAGGAACCGGAGGAGACTAAAGAAGGGGAGCATCTTTTCCACTCACAGACGTGGGTGAAGGGAAGCGCACTCCATTTCATTGTTGACAGTGATAGCGAGAAGAACCTGATATTAGCATAGGTTTTCAAGAGGTTGAACTTGACAACAACACATCATCCTCATACATTCACTATCGATTGGCTCAGCCAGGGATGGGACATTTTCATCAGCTAGCAATGTCTCCTTCAATACGACATCAAACCCTTCAAAGACGAGGTATCATGTGATGTTTCCCCACTTGAAGTTCATGATGTTTTTCTAGGACAACCATATAAGTGGAAACAACATGTTGTTTATGAATCTAGGCCCCATAGAGTCATTATTACTTTGGGAGATCAACTCTACAAGGTACTGGAGGTAGTCCTGTTGGTTTATATCTCTGGCTTCTTTCATCTTCTTGGGTTGACCCAAGTTCATATCTGAACAGGTTTCCAACAAAACCCTCTAAAACTATCATCCCTCTTGGTAAACCAGAAGGAAACACTACGCACAGGGTGCACAACGTAGTCTCCCCCAAGATAACTATATGGGTGACTGCAATAACTAGGTGTATACAGTATAGGAATGAGTGGGGATCTAGGAGTATATTCTTGATTTTGTTTATGCATTCAACTTGTTAATAATTCAAGTATTCCTAATATTCATTCATCTTTATCCTCACGCATGCATGCTAATACATCTAGTTATTCATTCATTCATAAAATAACCATTAACATAAAGTATGCATCCAACAAAACATCACATAGAGCACAGGTTTTACCATGGTTCACCCCCTCCTGGGCTACGTCCACAAAGATTCACTTCTCGGCTCTTTTATTTAGTCTGCTACGAAATCTAACACTGCGCGCATTACATATTCAATCATAAAATCATGATGAGGTTAAGGAACCTCTGCGAGGCAGACTAGATCACACCAGGCTCCTCAGCCTGTGATCTAACCCTCAAAATATACCTTACTCTACTCTTCTACCTCCTTATTACAATCGACAGTCTCTCAAATTCTCAATAGTATTGAACTGACTAACCCCTGACCTAGACCTCCTAGATTCTTATTTATGTTATTTTTCAGGATTATAGCCATTACAATCCTTATAAAAAACGCTAACCCTAATATGGTTAGGCTTGTCTACCTCCTCGCCACATGGATTTTCCTCTTGCATGTTGCTTTTCCTTTCTTTTTCCACATGTTGTTTTCTTTCCAGTTGTTGTGTGTGATCCAAAATTAGGTCTTTCCTCAAAATAGGCCTGCCCCCAACAAGCCCCCAACAATAACATGTGGTTTGTCCTGAGCCACTCAGGCAGTGCTTGCTCCTTGTACTATTTTGTCCAAACTCTGGAACGTTTCTACTAGTTCCCTTCCTTTTGCCTTGATCTACACAACTTTTCTTGTTAGTGCCTCCACTAACTGTGTTGTTATCTCCTCCTGCATGAATGTTGCGCCCTTTGTCTTTGCCTATTCCATACTTTTCTTCTCTTCCTCCAACTACACAATCATCTGTGTTGCTTTTTCTTGGAGGGGTTCCAGTTCAACTTGTCTTTTTTTGCTTCTTTATCTGAGCAGTTTTCAACTCTGTATGCAGCTTCTTCATGTCTTGAGTGCCATTCAAGCGCTCTATAATGCTCATTGTTTTATGAAATTGCTTTAGCTCTTGTATGGTAGCGTTGATTGTCTCCTCTTCTTGGCACCATTTTTGGACCTTCTTATCTTCTTCCAAGATAGTCCATATCTACACAGCTTTGTCAAACAACTCTTCTACTTCCCTTGCTTCTTTATCCATCTCGACTATCTGGAGTGTATATTTTTGTTCTCTCTGTTATCAGACTTCGAGAGGATTCGTAGGATTGAGCCTTTCTCTGAGATCCTCAATTTCCTTCTTATATCTGTCAATTGTTTTTGTGATCATGTTGATCTTCTCCTCTACACTCCTCTCAGGTGTTTACACGATGTCTGGGATGCGATCATAAATTGTTGTTAATCCCTGTTCCACTTTATCTATGCTTCCTTTCTCCTCTTCTTTCTCTGAAGTTAGTTGGTCGCATGTGATTTGTAGCATTTCAATGACTCCTCTACCCACCTCCAAGTTGGTTGCATCCATGTGGGCCCTAGATTCCACCTCTTGCATTATGTTGGCTTGGAGTCCTCGGTGCCTTGGTGGGTATTTGTGCCATGACAAAGTCAAATTGCTCCACATCCCCCATGGCTTTCTGCACAGTCTCATGATCCATTCTGATCATTTGGTCCATGAGTGTAAAAGTATCCCTGGCTTGGACTACCAACTGTGTTGTCTCCTCTCCTTCTTTATGCACAAGGGGTCGCTATGTCTTTTCATGTTGTTGCATTGTGGCCTGTGGTCCTACCTATCTCTGTAATTGTTGGAGATTCTCATGGAATTCTATGATCTTGGCCATGATCGCTTCGCGTTACGCCTCTGCAATGCAGACCACTTGTTCCCCCCCTATCTTGGAATTTGTCTACAACTAGCTCCATCATCCTTTGTCAGGGTGATGACTGGGTCTTCTGTGTTATACTTTATTTTCTTGCGCACCTCTTTTTCTTGTGTTGGCTACCTTATTGTTTGTGAGTGATGTGCCCCACTTATTGTACCATGGTTCCTTTCTTCTCCGGGATGTGAATTATCCTTCATTCTGGTCTGTGGCTAGCTTCTTGTCCTTGTTGTTGTTGATGTTCTCCTTGGTCATTTCGGCACTACACTGCTCCCATTTGAATGATTCAGTGCTATATTCATTCTAGTATTATCGGTTGATATGTTTTTTCTCGATGAAGAACCTACTTCAACCTTGTCCTTAGGTGTTGGGTGCAGGCCAACTTTGAGGGAAAATCATGACGTGGGAGGCAGATGTGCATGCAGAAGAAGAAGCATGTGTAAGGAAGACGCACATGCAGGAAAAGAAGCACGTGCAAAATAGGCGTGCATGCAGAAGAGGAAGTCATGCGAGGCACGCATGCAAGAATACCTATCCATGATAGGGTTAGTGTGTTGGTAAGAGAATGTAATGGTTGGTAAGTTGAAAATATGTATAAGTAGGTACCTAGGAGGTCTAGGTAGGGGTTGGATTATTCTCGGTCGAGAGTTATGTTGTTCTGAGGTTCGAAGTTGGATGTCATGTTGGGTTTCATGATGGCATACTATTAATCCGATCTATTTTTGTAAGTTTTTGAGCTGAGGGGAGGGACTAGGGTAGATCTTGAGGGTCAGATCGCAGGCTGAGGAGCCCGGTGCGATCTAGTCCGCCTCATTATAAGATCTCGACCTGTTTTGATGGAGAGTTGTAATGCACATAGCGCTGTAGTTTTGGACCAAAGATAATTAAAAAAGAAGAATAGCCAAATATTTGTCGACATAGACAAGGAGGGGTGAACCACAGTAGACAATGAGTTATGTAATACAATGTTATGTATATTCTTTGATGTTTTTGATTAGATGTTAGATGAATGAACAAATGAATTAGTTAGATCTGATGTTTCGCATACATGAGTAAGAATGATAGTATAATAAATCTAGATGTATGAGCTAGTAAATGAATAAAGGTCACAGGGTGCAATCACAGATCCCCACTCATTCCCAAGATGCAAGAATATGAGCATTGCATCCAGGCATAAGAACTATCTCAGGTGAGACTGTGCAGTGCATCCTGTGCGATGTGTTGCCTTATGGTTTACCAAGAGGGATGATAGTTTTAGGGAGGTTTTGTTGGAACCCAAAGTAGGACCTGAACCTGGTTCAACCCAAGAATGATAGCCAAGACAAAGAAGAACCAACAAATGGTTATGTTTCTGGTTGGAACAGAAAGGGATTGAGTGATTAAGATATGTTGAAGAGTCATGAAGATATGGTGACATAACGTTAAAAGAATGAGAATATAAAAGGGGATTTTGAGACTGCGGAACCCAACGAAGGAAGATATCAAGAGCTAGTTGAAAACAAAGGAGCTGGAATTTGCGCAGTAAGATAAAAGAAACCCGAAGTTAACACCACGCAAATATTTGGACAAGTACGTATTATGCGACTTGCATGAAGTATTTTTCTGTGATTTCCCACATGTGTTGCAAGAGTGGATATTGAGGTTGAAAGACAACCACCCTACAAATTGGATACGACAACTAGAATGGAATCTTGCTGAGATCACACAATTACAATGATTTGACAACAAATTTACTCATGCAATAGATTTCTGGTTAGACAACATTGTTGCAGGATTCATCACATAATTTGCAATAGATACTGTGAAGTCTTATAGCACAATAGAACAATATTTCATGAAGGGACCTCGAGGTAGGTATATCAGATCGTTGTATAATTCCATCAGGATGTTACTGTATAACAAAGGTATAATGGCAGTGGCCTCAGCCAACTAAACATCCCTGCGTGCATGGTGGAAGGAGGGAAGCACTAACAAGAGACGAAGAAATCGAGGAAGAGATGGATAAAGGAAAGGAAGAGGCCTTGGATCCAATCATGATGGAGGAAGACCAGATAAAGAATATCATGGCAATAGTTGGAAGAACGTGCAGTGTCGTGCCCTACCAATATAAGATCAACAATAAGAAGAGATCCATAGCCGCGAGGGAAGGCTTGGGAAGTGATGAAGAAGAGGTAGAGGATCTCCTGGATGTGGAGCATATTGAGGAAATCCTACGTGCGACATATGAAAGGAAGACAAGATGCATAAGAGCATAAACCGGAGGTATAAATCCTATCCATATCAGTGTCAGTGTGGAACCCATAAACCCGTGTGCGACCAATACACCAGAAAGAACACCATAGTTTAGGAAACCAAATTTCAATGGAAGAAACGCAGCAGGAAATACATTTACACAGGGAGAAAAACCTGGGGGAGCTATTTCAAGAAGTATTTGTCAAGGATCTACACCACGCGGAGGTAGTATGTCAGCATTCAGGATGGCAGGACATGAGCCCACCATCAGGTTACCGGAATTCAAGGGAGAGGCGTTGGAGGACCCTGAGAAGCACTTATTCATCTGTGAAAAGATCTAGGAAGCAAAGAAGATCATAGATGAGGATACCAAACTTACATATTTAGCCATCACACTAAGAGATCGTGCACTAGATTGGTACATGATTTTAGCTGCAAACAATTCACTAGGAACAACTAGAATGATTGTGGATATCAAGAAGTTGTTGATAAATAAATTCCAAAATCCTAGCTCAGAGGATCAATACATGAATGAGATGATATATGTAACATCCCCAGCCACCCAGGTCGGGCCATGCTACTCAAGAAAATGCTCTGATACCATTTTGTAACATCTTCGGCCACCAACAGGTCGGCCATTCTACCTCATAGAAATAACAATTATCATTTGCATATATATATATAAACATAAACAGACAACATAGTATGCTAATACACATATTAATGTGGAATAATAGTAAGCCTATAGATACATCATGTACATGAAATACTCATCAATATAGCATGTATAAATACACAACATGTAAATGAACATAGGATTGGTACTTATCTCTTAATTGAAGTACACCAACTGTGTGCAGACCTTCCACGAACCTCCCAGCCATAGACCACGCTGCTCATCACTCTCAGCAGGGAGTCACCCTCGATATGGGACTAAACTCCACTAGGCAAGGGATTCCTAGGCTAGGCAAGGACAACATGAAGTTGCACAATACAACAGGAAGGATTTCCTCCAAGGATCCACTTACGCCCATAGCTCAGAGACTATCATTCCCCACATGCCTGTCCCACCCTAGGAGTATACACCTTCACTGTCACACAGTCCATCGGCTGCTACACCTCCCTTTCTCGGGCTTCAACAACAGGTCGGATCAGGAATTGCAAGAGCCTGGTAGCTTTTACTAGACTCCCTCCAGGAGAACTCACTTCCTCAGCACACTCTCTCACCTGGAGAAAGTTTCTCACGGGCCTGACAACCTGCTTCTTCTATCCACGAGCCTAACAAACCACTTCTTCACTCCCGCTCCTCATCAGACGGGCATGGTGATGAAAGTAAAAAAAATTGGACGTGGGGAAACGGTACTGACATGAAAATACGTAGGCAACCCCTGGGGTACAGGTGTAGCGAGGGTATCAATTCAGGTTATTTCAGAGTTTTGAGAATTCCACAATGGCATTCCAGGGTTACTGTGTGCTTACTGGGTGCATTGGTCAATCGGGGTAACGGATGGCCAGCATGGTCAGTTGCGAGAGAATAATGGTGGGAATCATCAGAAATCCCAGAATGGTGAGAATGCCCCCCCCATAAATCTACATGTGTCTTGGATGACACTTGGCTCTCTAGGAGCACGTTCCTCTTCACTTGGGACTTGTTACTCTCCCCAAAGAAACTAAGGATAAATTAATATCCTCTTTATAGCCTTTAGAATAATAATTATATGTTATTCTCTTGGGTTTAAGCTCTTAATCTTGTCCCTTTTTCCCCCAATCTCCTAGCCTCCTCCCTTTCCCAACCTAGTGGATTTCAGTCCCCCATACTCTTTCTTCGTGGTCAGCCTACATGCAGCGATGTTGGTTATATTAATAATATGAATATTTATATGTACAAAATATGCTCCTGGACTTTAACATATAGGCTCTTCAGTCTAATAAGCACATAAACCTCCTATCTTATAACACTTAGCTCACTAGCCTACAAAACATGTTACAATTCATGATTACAACCGAGGCTCGGCCTTGGGATATTACAATCCCCTCCCCTTATTTTTGCACTATCCTCAGTGCAACTTGTTTATACATATACAAGTCAAAAATTCTTCAAAAAGGCTCCAAGATTTAGCTATTCGAAGTCGGTTATCCACCTAGTGCTCTACTTTTAAGCACCAATTCTGGTGTTCATACTACAACTGGAATTCAATTTCTCTATTCCATGGAGCTTCTTCAAGAAGAATTCAACTCATTTTTCCTTATTACATGTTCAATTAAACCTCATTGAAATCACCGAAAGGTTGTAGATCCACGACGTTCCACCCAGCCTTAGATCTCATTGCTGATAAACTCTTAGTAGTGTATCACCCCCGAGTAGGGGCTATGACTCCTTTAGGAAAATGGCTTCCCAAGATAACCATGACCCACAATGAATATCAACATGGTATAGGGAAATGTACCAAACCTCAGCAGCACTCCAACCAACAATCTATCTTCCCCACATGCCTGTACAACCCAAGGTAGTATGCACCTTCATTGTCCAACATCTCATCGATTGCTCAATTTCCCTTCCAGGGCTCCAACACAGGCCGAACAGGAAGTCTCAGAGCACCATGGCTCCAAAAGTTCCAACTGCCCTCAGAGGTCTCCAGGTACCCTTTAGGCCTCATACCGGGGAACCTATCCCCACACTTATCCCTCCAGGGCTCCAGCCTTCTCCAAGCAAACCCAAGGAGAAGTGTACACACACCCAGATACATCGAGGATCCACAGGGTAAGATATTTTGTCTCCAGTCAGCATCTTCCCCAGAGCTACTCTTTGCAATCAACATTCCAACTTTAATCAATATCAACTCATCTGCATCACACACATGTTGTTATCATGAGATAACATAAAATAATTCATTTAGGAACTCAAACTTAGTTCAAAGGGGATTCAAATTTTCCCCAAAACATGAAATTATATTTCGAATTTTTTCTTGGTCGTTTCCATATTAAGAATGCATCCTTCCTTGTGGTTTTCTACAAGCACCAAACTACATACCGTTTTTTCTACAATGCTTCACCTTGCATACAGCCAACAAATTGTCAGTATTTCCTGTACATCATAATTCAATTGCAATATGTACAAAACCTTATGCAGTGATCTTAGAATTGTCTGCACCTAGCAATTCAATCACAATTACCAAACAATTTAACAAAATAGAATGACTCATCATTCTATGCATATGCATGTTCATAATTAATATATGTAAGTTCATTACTTCTTTTTTTGAACAAGAAAAATTTATTTAGTCAATGCTTACGTGACTACTTGAATTGTAACTTTCATGTTGCAATGTCTAACAACGCCTGAAATGCCCTCAACTTCATGAGTTAACAACATTTTAGTTGTTAGTAACAATTATTTTGATGCAATAATACATATGCATGTACTTACAAAACACATTCAGCAATTGCATTTAAGTATACAATTCAATCACTTACTATGCATGAGTGCAATTCTCAATGCATATTTATTCAATGCACCTTGCATTGAATTACATAATGCTCTTTATCTAAGTCATGTATCTCACCATCCATAAGTTGGAATTCTAGCCAACGTCCCGACACATTCTCCACACACTTCCTATTGTCTTCCCAATTAATTGGATGCCTTCCTTTTCGACCCAAACACTACACCAAAAATATAATTATGTGGTGTTCATTAGTGTTAGAAAAAAGGTTGCAGTCCAAATTTTATTTAAAGGTAGGAATATTTTGGTACTTGTGTGGTTCATAACCTTTCCATATCCATACTTTGACATATCCAACCATGTCCTGGTCTCATACATGACTAGCTTTACTGGCATTCATTCCTATAACAAGTTTTTATCTTTTATTTCTTTGGTTATTACCCCATAACCAAATTAACATGACATTCTACTATGTCAGTGTGCTCATTCAAAAGATACAATCTTTGATAACTATAACATGCCTCTAGCCTTTTCATCTCTAGTGGTATCTTATTCATGTTAATGAATTTAAATAATACCATATTGTGTATTATAAAATTCTATCAGAGAAATTCTTACCTGAATTTCCCTTTGGAAATTATGCAACATAATTTCAAAAGAGAAATACTTACCTACATAGCTGACATTGAATGAATTTGATGTCACCTGACTAGATGATGATAGTAGAAGCTTTCCTGCTTCTTTTATCAAACTTATAACCAACACTTCAACTTTTCGTTGCTTCCTTCCATATGCAGCAACATCATCAACAACACTTGCAACATGAAAGAATTATTTACATTAGTTGTCCCAACAAGCCATAACATACTTGTTGCCACAAAAATTGCAGCAACTTCCTTCTCCATGTACAACTTTTCCTTGTTGATCCCAGAAATATCCAATTCTTCCTGGATTCCTGAATCTTCTTGTGCTCTCATTGTAGGAACTATACATGATTAGTTCTAACCTGAGCACTTTCTAGCCAATCACTCTTAGTTGCCTTCACATTTCCAATCACATACTAAGATGATAACCTTCGGCGTTCATTAATTTCTTGGATCCAACTATCCCAACTCATACTTGTATGAATTAAAATTCCAAACCAAATTGTTTTATAGACTTAGGATTCTTCAACATCCATTTACGTTTTTGAACTGAACTACTTCAGCCTTTTTCTGACTGACTACCTTAGTACTTGAGGTTTCTTGTACCTTCTCTTCTCTTTGACTACTAGTCTCAAACTTGACTTGCATAGCCAATCTCTATTCATACTATAAGGATGCACATATGCCCCCTTTGCTAGATACATAGAATTATTTGACATCCATCTTTTTGAGACATTTCTTCAGCTGCATTATTGAAATGTATCTAATAGCTACAACCCTGGGAATTCCTTGGACTGTTCTCAGATTCCTTCTTTATCCAGAAAAGGTAATGCCTTTTGATGGCATTCTAAGACAGTATGTTGTTGGTCCAAACAACCCATACCAATTTAACAATCATATGAACCCAAAGGAAAGATGTTCCAATTTTCCTTGGTGCTCAGCCCAATCATGCCCACTAGACTTGACTTAACCAACTCAATTACTTTTCTCTTGGATCCTATATCCAACAGTACCATCCAAGATTTACCATGCTTTCTTCTTGGAAATTTCAATCTTTCCACTACCTGGGAATCTATATAGCTATGACTAGCTCCTGAATCAACTAAAAATAATAAAAGCATGCTTATTCATCATACCTTCTACTTCAATCATGTGTGATTTAACTCTACTTTATTGTTGTCCATACTGCATAGGTCCTTGGTACACATCTGATGCAAACCCCCTCTTCCTCTCAGGCTATGCAACCTCCCGACCTAGGATCGATCAATTTAATGGAGTTGAATTGGCTCTCAGTCTCTTGTTGAGCCCCAAAACCTTATCCATAGGATTTTTTTTTCTTCCTCGTGCTCGAAATAGCGAATGAGGATATTTTCAAAACCCAATGAATCTTTAAGGGAATCTGTACCAAATTAGAGGCCAATACGATGATACTCGAGGAATTTCGTGACTTCTCACTCCACCTGGTGCAGGTCTGAACTCACCTAACCTTTCGGGCACTTCTCTAAGCTTCTCGTGCTTCCAAATTCAGCTTCCAGGCCCTATCCCTTTTCCTCCAGCAGTGATATCATATGACCATGGATATTACTAGGCGCCAAACTAATAGGTGCTTACTCTGCGCTTTAGAGTTTCGGGCTTCGGGTGTTTTCAACTCACCACAATGTCAATCTCCTAAAATCCAAACTCGCGAAGTTTGTAAATGACGTGAGAGAGATCAACGGTTCCCGCTCTCTATCCAAATCAACGGCCAAAAATAGCTTCAGGACCCTGTGCTTCAGGATTTCCAAATTCTTCAGTGCCACAAACCTTCGGAGTGTCATATCTATTGACACACATCCACGACTATCAACAATCACAATGAACTCTGATGCTTCGACATTCAAGAATTCTCAACCCACATGACCCCACTTTCCTTTGAAATGGCTATCCTTCGAAGTGAAGGATATGATGACACTTTTCCTCTGCTAATGGACGACACAGATGAAATATAGCTCTTCTGCCTTCAGGATTTCTTGCTCCACATAACCCCATCTTCCTCGAGAGCGTTCCTATCCTAGAGTGTAGGATCTTATGACACCTATCCCCATAAGATCAACGACCCGGATCTACTTCGACTACCGACAAATTTGGAAGTTCTCCACCCCTTTTCATTCACTTCCTCCAAAATGCAGGATCTTCCACCATGTGTCTCCAAATGAAAGACAGTTGATATCTTCTTCACTGGTCCAGGCTTCAGGGATTTTCAAAGTACCACACTTCAAATCCTCCGGAGTTAGCGATCAATTGTCATGTGTCCTCCTATGCCAATGGCTAGGATTTACTTCTGCACTTCGAGCCTTCAGGATTTTTGCACACTCCTTGATTGAAATCTCCCAGAGTGTTGTTGCTCTAGATTTCACGATCTGTTGACATGTAAATCCGGGCACCAATGGCTAGGATCTACTCCCGCCTTCAGAGCTTCGAAAATTTCTCTCTCTAGTGCACTCGAGCTCTAAATGCCTAAATTTCATGAAGTCTGAAGGACTTTAGGAATTAACCTTCATGTAACTTACCTGGATCTGAAGACTCTCTATCCTTCATGCTCAGATCTAATGACTGAGAGTTGTCTTCCTCCTCTACGCACTCCTCATTGTCTGGACGTATATCTTTCACGGTCCATATCAAATATCATAGTCAATCTTATGGTTGTAGTAGCTCCTCCCTCCTGAACTTTGTTACTTCATTACAATGAAGGAACTTTGAAAAGTTTCAAAGGTTGTAGTCTTTGATTCGTCTTTGATCCCGATTGCTTGGATCTCAACTGTGCTTATGAGAAAACACTATCCCGAACTTGAAGCAAGTTTTTTTGTGTGCACTTGCGTTATCTTTCTTGAGCTTTGAAATTGCTATGAATTCCAAAGGGTCTAAGCACTTTGCTCCCTCGAAGGATTCTTGCGCCCTCCTGGCACTTTGTGTACTCCTTGCACTGGATCTATGCACACCTAGCAGAGCTTACAGGGTTTTCAGTAACACTAATTGTGCCTCCTATGCACAAAATTTTCTTACTTCATTCGATGCAGTCTTATCAATCAAGAATCCTCATGATTCCTTCTCTAAGCCTTTTTCTATTCTTAAAACAAGAATTTGGGTGCTAGACCCCCTTTTTCTTTGGTCCCCAAATTATGTGACTACAATCTATGACCAAGAACTAAGCTAATAGGCTCTTATATGAAACTTTGGTGCTTCATAACTTTCGTATTTGGATAATTTCCCACCTTCTTCTCTCATTTCTTTTGAACGTTGAAATGGAGAACACACGGAGTGGGGTGGATCTACGGTCCATGGCTCCTCAGTAACTGATGGCTAATATTTACTATAGAGCTCCGGCTTCGTGAGTTTTCGAGGTACTGCTGCATAGATCCACCAAAGTGTTGCACCCACAAATTCACAAACAACACATCAATGGTCCACGCCTTCTTGTTAACCAATGGCCATGATAAACTCCGGGACTCCGATTTTGGGAGTTATGACTGTCCATACTCTCAATTATTCTAGAGTGTCAAGTCTCCGGAATACCGCATCTGCTTTCGTATGTCCTTCATGATCAATGATCGAGGTAAAATCCGGCCTTCAGGCCTTTGGGAGTCTTCATACTTAAACACTTGTTTACCAAGTTCCTTCGGAGTTCCAAGTCTCCAGACTTCACGTTCTAGCACCACACATCCATTGTGACCATCAGGGAACCCACTAACCATGATCCAGAAGAGTGCCACATGGTGGAATACTAGAAGCAGACATGTGGCGCGGTTGGGTGGGATGATAGTTTTAGGGAGGTTTTGTTGGAACCCAAAGTAGGACCTAAACATGGTTCAACCCAAGAATGATAGCCAGGATGAAGAATAACCAAAAAATGGTTATGTTTCTAGTTGGACCAGAAAGGGATTGAGTGAATAAGATATGCTAAAGAGTCGTGAAGATCTGGTGACATAACGTTAAAAGAATGAGAATATAAAATGGGATGTTGAGACCATGGAACCCAAAAAAGGCAGAGATTGAGAGCTGGTTGAAAAAAAAGGAGCTGGAATTTGGATAGAAAGATAAAAGAAACCTGAAGTTAACACCATGCAAATATTTGGAGAAGTACGTATTCTGCGAAATTTGGACAGAAAGATAAAAGAAACCCGAAGTTAACACCATGCAAATATTTGGAGAAGTACGTATTCTGTGACTTGCATGAAGTATTCTTCTGTGATTTCCCACATGTGTTACAGGAGTGGATAATGAGGTTGAAATACAACCACCCTACAAATCGGATCCGACAACTAGAACGGAATCTTGCTGAGATCGTACAATTACAATGAGTTGACAACAAATTGACGCATGCAATAGATTTCTGGTTAGACAACATTGTTGCAGGATTCATCACATAATTTGCAATAGATACTGCGAAGTCTTATAGCACAGTAGACCAATATTTCTTGAAGGGACCTTGAGGTAAGTATATCAAATCGTTGTATAATTCCATCAGGATGTTACTGTATAACAAAGGTATAATGATAGTGGCCTCAGCCAACTAAACTTCCCTGTGTGCATGGTGGAAGGGGGAAAGCACTGACAAGAGACGGAGAAATGGAGGAAGAGATGGATAAAGGAAAGGAGGAGGCCTTGGATCCAATCATGATGGAGGAAGACCATATCATGAATATCATGGCAATAGCTGGAAGAACGTGCAGTGGCGTACCCTACCAATATAAGATCAACAATAAGAAGAGAGCCATAGCCACGAGGGAAGGCTTGGGAAGTGATGAAGAAGAGGTAGAGGATCTCCTGGATGTGGAGCATATTGAGGAAATCCTACGTACGACATATGAAAGGAAGACAAGAGGTATAAGAGCATAAACTGGAGGTATAAATCCTATCCATATCAATGTCAGTGTGGAACCCATAAATCCATGTGTGACGAATACACCAGAAAGAACACCATCGTTTAGGAAACTAAATTTCAGTGGAAGAAACACGGCAGGAAATACATTTACACAGGGAGAAACAACTAGGGGAGCTAGTTCAGGAAGTATTTTTCAAGGATCTACACCACGCGGAGGCAGTCTTTTAGCATTCTGGATGGCAGGACATGAGCCCACCATCAGGTTACCAGAATTCAAGGGAGAGGCCTTGGAGGACCCTGAGAAGCACTTATTCATCTGTGAAAAGATATAGGAAGCAAAGAAGATCATAGATGAGGATACCAAACTTGCATAGTTCTCCATCACACTAAGAGACTGTGCACTATATTGGTACATGATTTTAGCTACAAACAGTTCACCAAGAACAACTAGAATGATTGTGGATATCAAGAAGTTGTTCATAAATGAATTCTAGAATCCTAGCTCAAAGGATCAATACATGAATGAGATGATATATGTAACATCCCCAACCACCCCGATCAGGCCATGCTTCTCAAGAAAATTCTTTGATACCATTTTGTAATGTCCTCGGCCACTAACAGGTCGGCCATGCTACCTCATAGAAATAACAATTATCATTTTCATATATATATAAACATAAACAAACAAAATATTCTGCTAATACACAGATTAATGCGGAATAACAATAAGCCTATACATACATCATATACATGAAATACTCATCAATATAGAATGTATAAATACACATGTAAATGAACATAGTATTGGTACTTATATTTTAATTGAAGTACACCAACTATGTGCAGACCTTCCATGAACCTCCCAGCCATAGACCACATTGCTCATCACTCTCAGTAGTGAGTCACCCCCGAGCTGGGACTAAACTCCATTGGGCAAGGGATTCCTAGGCTAGGCAGGGACAACATGAAGTTGCACAGTACAACAAGAAGGATTTCCTCCAAGGAACCACCTACGCCCACAACTCACAGGCTATCATTCCCCACATGCTTGTCGCACCCCAGGAGTATACACCTTCATTGTCACACAGTCCATCGGTTGCTACACCTCCCTTTCTCGGGCTTCAGCAACAGTTTGGATTAGGAATTGTCAGAGATTGGTATCTTTTACTGGACTCCCTCCAAGATAACTCACTTACTCAACACACTCTCTCACCTGGAGAAAGTTGCTCACGGGCCTGACAACCTGCTTCTTCTATCGACAGGCTTGACAAACGACTTCTTCACTCCCACTCCTCATCAGACGAGCATGGTTATGGAAGTAACAGAAATTGGACGTGGGGAAATGGTACTGACATGACAACACACAGGAAACCCCCAAGGTACAGGTGTAGAGAGGGTATCAATTCGGGTTGTTTCAGAGTTTCAGGGTGTTTCGGGAATTCCACAATGGCGTTACAGGGTTACTGTGTGCTTGTTGGGTGCGTTGGTCAATCAGGGTAAC
>ML790147.1:49535-87990 GCA_009831015.1 Picea engelmannii | reverse complement strand
AATAAATCTGCATGCATCTTGGATGACACTTAGCTCTCTAGGAGCACATTTGTCTTCACTTGGGAATTCTTACTCTCCCCAAAGGAACTTAAGATAAATTAATATCCTCTTTACAGCCTTTAGAATAACAATTATATATTATCTCTTGGGTTTAATCTCTTAAGCTTATCCCTTTTTCCCCCAATCTCCTAGCCTCCTCCCTTTCCTAACCTGGTGGAGTTCAGTCCCCCATACTCTTTCTTCGTGGTCAGCCTACATGCAGCAATGTTGGTTATATTAATAATATGAATATTTATATGTACAAAATAGGCTCTTGGACTTTAACATATAGGTTCTATGGCCTAATAAGCACATAAACCTCCTAGCTTATAACACTTAGCTCACTAGCCTACAAAACATGTTACAATTCATGATTACAACTGGGGCTCAACCTTGGGATATTACAATCCCCTCCCCTTATTTTTGCACTGTCCTCATTGCAACTTGTTTATACATATAAAATTCAAAAATTCTTCAAAAAGGCTCCAAGATTTAGCTATTCGAAGTCAGTTATCCACCTAGTGCTCTACTTTTAAGCAGCAATTATGGTGTTCATACTACAGCTGGAATTCAATTTCTCTATTCCATAGAGCTTCTTCAGGAAGAATTCAACCCATTTTTCCTTATTACATGTTCAATTAAACCTCATTGAAAGCACCGACTGGTTGTAGATCCATGACGTTCCACCCAGCCTTAGATCTCATTGCTGATAAACTCTCAGTAGTGTATCACCCCCGAGTAGGGGTTATGACGCCTTCAGGAAAATGGCTTCCCAAGATAACCATGACCCACAATCAATATCAACATGGTCTAGGGAAATTTACCAAACCTCAGCAACACTCCAACCAACAGTCTCTCTTCCCCACATGCTTGTACAACCCAAGGTAGTATGCACCTTCATTGTCCAACAACTCATCGACTACTCAACTTCCCTTCCAGGGATCCAACACAGGACGAACATGATGTCTTAGAGCACCATGGCTCCAAAAGTTCCAACTGCCCTCAGAGGTCTCCAAGTACCCTTTAGGCCTCATACCGGGGAACCTATCCCCACACTTATCCCTCCAGGGCTCCAGCCTTCTCCAAGGCAACCCAAGGAGAACTGTACACACACCCAGATACATCGGGGATCCACAGGGTAAGATGTTTTTTCTCTAGTTAGCATCTTCCCCAGAGCTTCTCTTTGCAATCAACATTCCAACTTTAATCAATATCAACTCATCTGCATCACACACATGTTGTTATCATGAGATAACATAAAAGAATTCATTTAGGAACTCAAACTTAGTTCAAAGGGGATTCAAATTTTCCCCAAAACATGAAATCATATGTCATAATTCTTCTTGGTTGTTTCCATATTAGGAATGCATCCTTCCTTCTGGTTTTCTACAAGCACCAAACTGCATACCATTTTTTCTGTAGTGCTTCACCTTGCATACAGCCAACAAATTGTTAGTATTTCCTATGCATCATAATTTAATTGCAATATGTACAAAACCTTATGAAGTGATCTTAGAATTGTCTGCACCTAGCAATTCAATCACAATTACCAAACAATTTAACAAAATAGAATGACTCGTCATTCTATGCATATGAATGTTCATAATTAATATATGTAAGTTCATTACTTCTTTTTCTGAACAAGAAATTTTTCTTTAGTCAATGCTTACGTGACTACTTGAATTGCAACTTTCATGTTGCAATGTCTAACAACTCTTGAAATGTCCTCAACTTCATGAGTTAATAATATTTTAGTTGTTAGTAACAATTATTTCGATGCAATAATGCATATGCATGTACTTACAAAACACATTCAACAATTGCATTTAAGTATACAATTCTATCACTTACTATGCATGAGTGAAATTCTCAATGCATATTTATTCAATGCACCTTGCATTGAATTACATAATTCTCTTTATCTGAGTCTTGTATCTCACCATCCATAAGTTGGAATTCTAGCCAATGTCCTGACATATTCTCCACGCACTTCCTATTGTCTTCCCAATTAATTGGATGCCTTCCTTTTCGAACCAAACACTACACCAAAAATATAATTATGTGGTCTTCATTAGTGTTAGAAAAAGGGTTGCAGACCAAGTTTTATTTAAAGGTAGGAATCTTTTGGTACATCTGTGGTTCATAACCTTTCCATATCCATACTTTGACATATCCAACCATGTCCTGGTCTCATACATGACTAGCTTTGTTGGCATTCATTCCTATAATAAGTTTTTATCTTTTATTTCTTTGGTTATTACCCCATAACCAAATTAACATGACATTCTACTATGTCAGTGTGTTCATTCAAAAGATAAAATCTTTGATAACTATAACATGCCTCTAGACTTTACCATCTCTAGTGGTATCTTATTCATGTTAATGAATTTAAATAATACCATATTGTGTATTATAAAATTCTATCAGAGAAATTCTTACCTGAATTTCCCTTTGGAAATTATGCAACATAATTTCAAAAGAGAAATACTTACCTACATAGTTGTCATTGAATGAAGTTGATGTCACCTGACTAGATGATGATAGTAGAATCTTTCATTCTTCTTTTATCAAACTTATAACCAACACTTCAACTTTTTGTTGCTTCCTTTCATATGCAGCAACATCATCATCAACACTTGCAACATGAAAGAATTATTTCCTTTGGTTGTCCCAACAAGCCATAACATACTTGTTGCCACAGAAATTGCAGCAACTTCCTTCTCCATGTACAACTTTTCCTTGTTGATCCCAAAAGTATTCAATTCTTCTTGGATTCCTGAATCTTCTTGTGCTCTCATTGTAGGCACTGTAGATGATTATTTCTAACCTTAGCACTTTCTAGCCAATCACTCTTAGTTGCCTTCACATTTCCATTTACATACTAAGATGATAACCTTCAACTTTCATTAATTTCCTGGATCCAACTATCCCAACTCATACTTGTATGAATTAAAATTCCAAACAAAATTTTTTTATAGACTTGGGATTCTTCAACATCCATTTACTTTTTTGAACTAAACTACTTCAGCCTTTTTCTGACTAACTACCTTAGTACTTGAGGTTTCTTGTACCTTCTTTTCTCTTTGACTACTAGTCTCAAACTTGACTTGCATATCCAATCTCTATTCATACTGTAAGGATGCACATATGCCCCCTTTGCTAGCTACATAGAATTATTTGGCATCCATCTTTTTGAGACATTTCCTCAGCTACATTTTTGAAATGTATCTAATAGCTACAACCCTGGGAATTCCTTGGACTGTTCTCAAATTCCTTCTTTATCCAGGCAAGGTAATTCCTTGTGATGGAATTCTAAGACAGTGTAGTGTTGGTCCAAACAACCCATACCAATTTAACAGTCATATGAACCCAAAGGCAAGATGTTCCAATTTTCCTTGGTACTCAGCCCAATCATTCCCACTGGACTTGACTTAACCAACTCAATTACTTTTCTCTTGGATCCTATATACAACTGTACCATCCAATATTTCCCATGCTTGCTTCTTGGAAATTGCAATCTTTCCAATACCTGGGAATCTATATAGCTATGACTAGCTCCTGAATCAACTAAAAATAATAAAAGCATGCGTATTCATCATACCTTCTACTTCAATCATGTGTGATTTAACTCTACTTTCTTGTTTTCCATGCTGCATAGGTCCTTGGTACACTTCTGATGCAAACCCCCTCTTCCTCCTGAGCTATGCGACCTCCCGACCTAGGATCAATCAATTTAATGGAGTCGAATTGGCTCTCAGTCTCTTGTTGAGCCCCAACACCTTATCCACGGGTTTTTGTTTCCTTCCTCGTGCTTGAAATAGCGAATGAGGATCTTTTAAAAACCCATTGAATCCTTTAAAGGAATCTGTACCAAGTTAGGGGCCAATCTGATGATACCCAAGGAATTTCGGGACTTCTCACTCCACCTTGTGCAGGTCTGAACTCACCTAACTTTTTGGGCGCTTCTCTAAGATTCTCGTGCTTCCAAATTCATCTTTCAGGCCCTATCCTTTTTCCTTCGACGCTAATAGCATATAACCAAGGATATAACCAGGCACCAAACCAATAGGTGCTTACTCTGTGCTTCAGAGTTTCAGGCTTCGGGTGTTTTCAACTCACCACAATGCCAATCTCCTGAAATCCAAACTTGTGAATCTTGCAATTGACGTGAGAGGGATCAACGGTCCCCGCTCTCTATCCAAATCAACAGCCAAAAATAGCTTCAAGACCCTGTGCTTCAGGATTTCCAAAGTCTTCATTTCCACAAACCTCTGGAGTGTCATATCTATTGACACACATCCACGACTGTCAATGATCACGATGAACTCTGACGCTTCGACATTCGAGAGTTCTCAACCCACACAACCCCACTTTCCTTTGAAGTGGTTATCCTTCGAAGTGAAGGATATGATGACAGTTGTCCTCTGCTAATGGATGACACAGATGAAATCTAGCTCTTCGGGCTTCGGGATTTCTTGCTCCACCCAACCCCATCTTCCTCGGGAGTGTTCCTGCCCTAGAGTACAGGATCTTATGACACCTATACCTGCAATATCAATGGCCCAGATATGCTTCGACTACCGACGAATTCAGATGTTCTCCACCCCTTTTCATTGACTTCCTCTGAAATGCAGGATCTTCCACCATGTGTCTCCAAATGACGAAAATTTGAGATCTTCTCCACTAGTCCGAGCTTCAGGGATTTTCAAAGTACCACACTTAAAATCCTTTGGAGTTAACGATCAATTGTTATGTGTCCTCCTATGCCAATGGCTAGGATTTACTTTTGTGCTTCAAGCCTTCAGGATTTTTGCACACTCCTCGATTGAAATCTACCAAAGTGTTGATGCTTCGGATTTCATGATCGGTTGACACGTACATCCGGGCGCCAATGGACAGGATCTACTCCCACCTTTGGAGCTTCGACAATTTCACTCTCTTGTGCATTGGAGCTCTAAATTCCTAAATTTCACGAAGTCTGAAGGACTTTAGGAATTAACCTTCATGCAACTTACCTGGATCTGAAGACTCTCTATCCTTCATGCTCAGATCCAACGACTAGGAGTTGTCTTCCTCCTCTGCGCACTCCTCATTGTCTGGACGTAGATCTTTCACAGTCCATATCAAATCTCATAGTCAATCTTATGGTTGTAGTAGCTCCTCCCTCCTGAACTTTGTTCCTTCATTCCAATGAAGAAACTTTGAAAAGTTTCAAAGGTGGCGGCCTTTGATTCGTCTTTGATCTTGATTTCTTGGATCTCGACTGTGCTTATGAGAAAACGCTATCCCAAACTTGAAGCAAGTTTGTTTGCGTCCACTTGTGCTATATCTCTTGATCTTTGAAATTGTTATGACTTCCAAACGGTCAGAGAACTTCGCTCCTTCAAAGGATTCTTGCGCCCTCTTGGAACTTTGTGTACTCCTTGCACTGGCTCTATGCACACCTAACAGAGCTTACAGGGTTTTCAGTAACACTAATTGTGCCTCATGTGCACAAACTTTTTTTACTTCTTTCGATGCAGTCTTCTCAATCAAGAATCCTCACGATTCCTTCTCTAAGCCTTTTTCTATTCTTAAAACAAGAATTTGGGTACTAGTCCCCCTTTTTCTTTGGTCCCCAAATCATGTGACTACAAGTTATGACCAAGCACTAAGATAATAGGCTCTTATATGAAACTTTGGCACTTCATAGCTTCTGTCTTTGGAGAATTTCACACTTTCTTCTCTCATTTCTTTTGAATGCCGAAATGGAGAACACACGGAGTGGGGTGGATCTACGGTCCATGGCTCCTCTGCAGTTGATGGCTAAGATTTACTATGGAGCTCTGACTTCATGATTTTTCGAAGTACCACTGCATAGATCCACCAAAGTGTTGGACCGACAAATTCACAAACAACACATCAACGGTCCACGCCTTCTTGTTAACCAATGGACATGATCAACTTTGGGACTCCAACTTTGGGAGTTCTAAACTGTCCATACTCTCAATTATTCTGGAGTTTCAAGTCTCTGGACTACCGCATCTGCTTCCACATGTCCTTCATGATCAACGATCGAGGTAAACTCCGGCCTTCGAGCCTTTAGGAGTCTTCATACTTAAGCACTTGTTTACCAAGTTCCTCTAGAGTTCCAAGTCTCCAAACCTCACGTTCTGGCACCACACGTCCATTGTGACCATCAGGGGACCCACTAACCATGCTCCAAAAGAGTGCCACATGGTGTAATACTATAAGCGGACATGTGGCCCAATTAGACAGGTGACACGTG
Organism: Picea engelmannii; assembly: GCA_009831015.1. Classification (NCBI taxonomy): domain Eukaryota; kingdom Viridiplantae; phylum Streptophyta; class Pinopsida; order Pinales; family Pinaceae; genus Picea; species Picea engelmannii. The sequence goes on along the minus strand of ML790147.1, from coordinate 81,683 downwards.
TCACGTTCTAACTAGAATTTCAATCTTCCGAAGGTTCTTAACTCACTGACATGTAGCAGACATCCCATCTGTCAATGTCATCCTAGGTGACATAAACAAGCCATGACACTTCGGGCCTTCAGGCTTCGAGATTTTGGAAGATTTCTCACTAGCACACTTCAATTCACCTGAATGTCGAACTCCTGAATACGTTGATCTGTTGACACGTTCCTTCTTCAATGAATGGTTCGGATCAACTCCAGACTTTAGGACATTGGGAGTTTTCACTCTAGCACACTCCATTTCTCCCGAAGTGTCGAACTCTCGAATATGTCGGTCTACTGACACGTGCCTCATTTACCAAATGGTTCGGATCAACTCAGGACTTCAGGACTTTCCACTCTATCACACCATGTTTCTCCCGAATGTTGAATTCCCAAATAAGTTAATCTATCAACACGTGTTTCTTTTAACGAATGGTCTGGATTAACTCTGGATTTTGGGACTTTAGGATTTTTTCACTCTAGCACACTCCATTTCTCTTGAAGTGTCGAACTTTCGAACTATTATGAGATCTACAACTCACAATCACTTGTGCACAGATCCAATGGCTGAGATTTTTTCTTCACCGCTGCACCTTACCTCTTACTCTTGAGTCGATCTAATAGCTCTACTCTATCTTCAATCGATCCGACGATCAAGCACTTTTCCCGGGATCTAAGGCTTAGACCCCCTCCGGGACTTCGGAGCTTCGACTCCTTTTCTCCCTTTTATGACAAGTAACCTCAAATAGTCAGAGCGACGAAGACCCGAAGGACATCAATGCTTAACCACCATGATCCTTTTCCCATGTCTGATGGTTGTGAAGGATCTTCCTTCTCTTGAATAGATCCTACGGTCCAAATTATAAACTTTGTGGCCCAACACCACTGTTGTGGTGGTATCCTTCCTCTGTAGGTTTTCTTAAACCGCTATACTTCCTGAGCTTTTGAACACAGTCCTAGTGTTCACACGGTGCCTTCCTAACACTCAAGAAGGTTTTGAACCTTGAATTTTGTCCTTCTTGACAACAATTCACTCTGAAAACTTTTCTTCATCAACCACCTATCTGGCCCATCTAGGCTCAGTGTTGAAACCATGTCTCTGATACCATTTTGTAACATCCTTGACCACCCAGGTCGGGCCATGCTACTCCAGAAAATGATTTGATACCATTTTGTAACATCACCAGCCACCAATAGGTCGACTATGTTACCTCATAGAAATAACATTTTTCATCTCCATATATATATAAACATAAACAAGCAACATATTCTGCTAATACACAGATCAATGTGGAATAACAGTAATCCTATACATACAACATATACAGGAAATAGTCATCAATATAGCATGTACAAATACAAAGCATGTAAATGAACAGAGGATTGGTATTTATCTTTTAATTGAAGCACACCAACTGTGTCCAGACCTTCCACAAACCTCATAGCCATAGACCACGTTGCTCATCACCTTAGCAGTGAGTCACCCCTGAGCTGGGACAAAACTCCACTGGGAAATGGATTCCTAGGCTAGGAAGGGACAACATGAAGTTGCACAGTAAAACAAGAAGGATTTCCTCCAAGGATCCACTTACACCCACAACTCATAGACTCTCATTCCCCACATGCATGTCCCACCCCAGGAGTGTACACCTTCATTGTCACACATTCCATCGGTTGCTACACCTCCCTTTCTGGGGATTTAGCAACAGGTCGGCTCAGGAATTTTTAGAGAATTGTAGCTACTTATAGACTCCCTCCAGGATAACTCACTTCCTCAGCACACTCTCTCACATGGAGAGAGTTTCTCACAGGCCTAAAAATTCACTTCTTCTATCAACGGGCCTGACAACTTGCTTCTTCACTCTCGCTCCTCAACACACGTGCATGGTGATGGAAACAAAAGAAATTGGATGTGGGGAAACGATATTGATAGGACAATACATAGGCAATCCCCAAGGTACAGGTGCAGCGATGGTATCAATTCATCTTGTTGCATGGATTCGGGGTGTTTCAGGAATTCCACAATGGAATTCCAGGGTTACTGTGTGCTTGTTGGGTGCATTGGTCAATCAGGGTAACAGATGGCCAGCATGGTCACCTAGGAGAGAATAATGGTGAGAATCATTAGAATGCCCAAAATGGTGAGAACGCCCTCCCATAAATATGCATGCATCTTGGATGACACTTGGCTCTCCAAGATCACGTTCCTGTCCACTTGGGACTTGTTCCTCTCCCCAAAGGAACTTAGGATAAATTAATATCCTCTTTATAGCCTTTAGAATAATAATTAGATATTATTATCTTGGGTTTAAGCTCTTAAGCTTATCCCTTTTTCCCCCAATCTCCTAGCCTCCTCCCTTTCCCAACCTAGTGGAGTTCAGTCCCCCATACTCTTTCTTTGTGGTCTATCTACATGCAATGACGTTGTTTATATTAATAATATGAATATTTATATGTACAAAATAGGATCCTAGCCTTTAACATCTAGGCTCTCCAGCCTAATAAGCACATAAGCCTCTTATCTTATAACACTTGTCTCACCAGCCTACAAAACATTTTACAATTCATAATTACAATTGGAACTCGGCCTTGGGATATTACAATAGAGATCAGGAAGAAACTAGGAGAATTTGTCTTGGAGATAGACCAGAGATTCAAACGATTGAAGGGAAAGTTGAAGTATGTCATGACAGATATGAAACATAGGCATTTGTTTGTGAATTCACTACTACCACACTTGAAATACCCTTTGAGACAACAGAAGTTTCAAACCCAAGTAGAGGCTCTGGATGCATCCTTACAACTGGAAGAGAACCAATATCAGAAGATAGATCCAGCAATAAAGGATCTCAAGGAAGACCTGAAGAATATAACATTTCAATTGAACCATAGCAGGAGTAAGGACACCACAAGAATGAATTCCCAACATCCGTGCATTATATGGAAACATGACTACCAAAACCTTTTCCATCAGGAGGACTATGGTGTGATATATGTAAGACATAGGAGCATGATCCATATCATTGTCCAATGATGCAGAAATACCAGAAAGTACCTAAGAGTTCATATTGCAACTTTTGCAAGTCAGTGGGCCATGATGATAAATATTGCAGGACAATGGAGCTAATGAGGGAAAGAACATCAGACACCTATAGGGTGTAGGAAGAGATGATGGAAGGGAAAGATGCACCACATTTTAACCAAGTACCAGACCCATATAACATTGCGCCAAAATAATATAACATTGGGCAGCCGCAGTACAATACCGTACAACCACAGTATAATCAGGTACCCCTGTACAACGCACCGCACAGAGATAGAGTTATCTAAAAAGGTGGAGGATGAGGTAGAGGAAGCATTGGAAGAGGCAGAGGGCCAATGGTATGCCATAACTATCAACAACCAGGACACTATGCAATAGAATGTCCACCTGCGACATGTATGTATTGTCGTGCATCCGACTATGACACATAAGATTGTCCGACAATATTGGGGAAGATCCAGGAAAAGAGAAATCAGAACAATCAAAATGTTCAATGGATTTCTACAAAAGTGAGGGATGATGGAAGAAATATCAAATAGTTACGCACGAAGGAGCTAAAATAGGAGATGACATAGTAAGACAAGATCCAACACAACACCAATGGGTAAAGAAGAATTTTGAACCCCGGAAATAGTTTGATGCGCAGAACGAAAAGGAGATATTCAAGCAAGCCATAAAAGAATTCTTGAAGCCAGACATTGCATCTAAATCAACTGCACAGCATACTCAGGATGTACCAACGTATGGAATGCCTTCATGGTTGGATCACACTAAGGAAGCACAACCCATAAGACAAGTAAGTACCATAAAGGATTTTCTGCAATCTTCTGTTAAACTACTAAATGATCCATCATCTATTAAAGTGTTACAAAATATGTTAGGAAGATGTAGTACAGATGTAGAGGGAAATCCAGAACATAAAATAGTTAATCATCTGCATATGAGGAGAAGAACAAGAAGAGAATTCAAACTGAATGCAAACATTGGAGATTTCAACATGGGAGATATTATATTGGATTTAGGCTCTGAAGTGAACGTACCACCCAAGAAGACATGGAAATGTATGGGAGAGCCCACATTAGGATATTCACTTGTTCATCTTAAACTAGCAAATCAACACATGGTTCTACCAATTGGGAGGCTAAAGGGTGTCACAGTAGATCTGGATGGAGTGCGCACTAAAGTCAATTTCAAAGTAATAGAAATAGTGGATGGCACAACACCTTATCCGGCACTACTCGGCTTGGATTGGGCATTTGATAATCATGACATAATCAATTTGAAGATGAGGAAGATGACATTCAAGTCAAGAGAGTATAGAGTCATTGCGCCATTAGATCCATCAGAAGGAGAAAGGTTTGTAGAACCCACTTTTTTATACCTGGAGAAAATTAACCAATTATATAGAACCACCACACGAAAAGAAGATTATGTGAATCCAACTACAAATGGGTTACTTAGTTAGAGAAGTATCACATCATGCATGTCAGACTCATATACATGGTTGGAGAATTGGCAGGAGAGATTGCATGAAGTCTCCACAAGAAGGTGCACAAGAATATACCACGCATTAAGATGGGTAGGTACAGAGATAAGAGAACCTCCCAGATTTCATGGGGTGAATGACTTAGAAGAATTCCTAACAAGATACGAAGATAAAATGCTAGAAAATCAAAGGCTCTTAACCCTAGATATAGCACTCAAGGAAACACCTGCAAGATGGTGGGGTGCACACAAAGAGACAGTCAAGGACTAGTATCAATGTAAGTGGTTATTGTGCATCAGATTTGGCGTAGAATAGGGAAGCAATCAATTGCAGAGATACGAAGGACATGGGACACCAACCGAAAACTTGGAGAATTGCAAAACACTATGGAGAATGACACCACCAGAAGAATGGCCTCATCACTTTATTCACACATTGGAAGGGATTCCAGCAAATTGTATAGAGACCAGAAACTGTGCAGAGGCACTACAGGATGGAAAATGTTACAACAGAATTTTATAGTCACTTTCTATTTTGAACATGAGAACCCAAACATAGATTCAAGACTCAAAAAGATCAAAGGAGTAATATTCATTCAAGAACCAGAGGTTGAACTCATAACAGAGTATCAACAATAGAACAGACAAACAGTGAAATAACTATTGTCATGTTACCATGTGCAGAAAGAAGCACCAGATAAAGATGACCTGCGCAACTTTCAGATTACAGAAGGTGGAGGTGAAAGAGGGTGGAAGGTCCATATCTGGAATCAGAAGTGTTTTTTGTGTTGATCAAGGTGAAGAAAGTCAACATTGGGACAACTGAGAATCCCAAAATGGCCAGCATTGGAGACTACTGGGATGCGCAAACAGTAGAAAGCATAATAGTTACTGCGCGAGTACAGTGACATGTTCCCAACAAACTTTATAGAGGTGAAAGGCATAGCAGGAGAGCTAGGAGAGATGAATATACCTCTCAAATATGAGGCTAGAACAGTTAGACAACGACCATATAGATTGAACCCAATATATAAGCAAAAAGTAAAAGCAGAAATTGACAGAATGTTAGAGGCTAGAATCATAGAACCTATGGAGAAATATGAATGGGTAAGCCCTATGGTATTTCAGGAGAAGAAGCAGGGATGGATAAGGATATGTGTTGACTTGAGGAAGTTGAATGATGCTTGCCTACATGACCCTTTCCCTACCCCTTTCACATATGAGGTATTAGAGAATGTAGGAGGCCAGGAAGCATACTCTTTCACAGACAGATTCTCAAGCTACCATCAGATCAAGATAGCCCCATAAGACAGGTACAAGACCAATTTTTCCACAGAATGGGGATTCTACCAGTACACATTCATGCCTTTTGGAACAAAGAATGCACTAACAATATTCTCAAGAGTGGTCATAGCTACATTCAAGGAATTCATCCATCAGTTTTTAAACGTATATCTGGATGATTGGACAATCTACAATCTGTTGAAAGGCCATGTAGAGGTGTTAAGGCTAATGTTGGAAAGATATCATTAAATATCAATAATTGCATCTTTGGGATACCTTTTGGGATATTATTGGGCCATATAGTGTGCAAACAAGGATTTATAGTAGATCCTGCAAACATTGCAGTGATTGTCAATTTACCACCACCAAAATCAGTATGTCAGTTGACAGAAACATTCAAACACATAGGCTACTATAGGAAATTCATAAAAGGGTACGCGTAGATCACTGCACCAATGGAGAAACTCTTGAGGCAGGATAGTAAATTTCAGTGGAAAGAGGACTATTAGCAAGGATTGGACACTCTAAAAGAGAAAATGGTAACACCAATACTAATATTCCTAGACTCGGAAAAGACATTTCATGTGCATGTAGATGCATCAACGATAACACTTGGAGCTATTCTAGCATAGCCAGGAGCTGGAGAGTTACACCATCCTATAGAATTTGTAAGCATAAAATTGTTAAAGTCAGAGAAAAACTACAATACTACAGAAAGAGAAGGCTTAGAAATGGTATATGCAATACAGAAGTTCAGACACAATATACTTGGGAAACACTTTAAAATGTTCACAAATCATTCTTCCCTCAAATACCTAGTCAATAAGCTAGTGTTGGGGGGGAGAATTTTTAGATGGTTACTGTTGTTTCAGGAATTTGACTTTGAAGTAATAGTCAAACCAAGGAAGTTGAATGTAGGACCTGATCACCTGTCAAGGATCACTAATGGAGAGGAACCTATGAATTTAGAGGAAAACTTCCCTAATGCACAGTTATTTTCAGTCCAAGTAGGTGATGAATATTTTGTTGACATCATTCAATACTTGAGTAAAGAGACCACACCACAAGAATTCAACACTGCACAGAGGAAAAATTTGGTAGTAAGAGTTGCAAACTATCAATTGATTGCAGGACACTTATACAAGATGGGTGCAAACAACATCTTGAAAAGGCCTAGGATTTTATAGAGGCCCATGAGGGAATAGTTGGAGGACACTATGCAGGAAAAGCTACTGGGAAGAAGGTATTGTGTGCAAGACTATGGTGGTCGACTATCCACAGAGATGCAAAGGACTACTGCGAGAGATGTGATGTATGTCAAAGGGTTGGAAAACTTAAAAAATAGGATGAGATGCCCTTAATACCACAAGTAACCCTACAAGTATTCGAAAAATGGGCAATATATTTTGTGGGACCAATTAATCCACCAGAAAAGAGGTCAGAAGCAAGGTATATCATTATTGCGATAGAGTACTTAACGAGATGGGAAGAAGCGGCACTAGTAAAAGATTGTAGCACAGATACATCAGCACACTTCTTAGTTTGATCAAGTGATCACTATATTTGGATGCCCAGGGATTTTTATGAGTGACCAAGGCACTCACTTCATTAACAATACTATCAAGTCTATGACTGAGGAGTTTGAAGTATATCATCAAAAGAGTAAACCATATCACCCTCAAGAAAATGGAACAGTGGAAGCCATTAATAAGATTATAGAGAATGCATTGACAAAGATCTACAATGTCAACAAGAACAATTGGGACTTAAAGATAACATCAGTATTATGGGCATACAGGACTACATGCAAAAAGTTGACAAGGAACACACCATTTAGGTTAGGTTGGTGTATGTACAAGAAGCAGTATTTCCATTAGAGTTTTTGGTACCTAGTATGCACGTAGCAGGAATCACTAACATGACAAAATGAGGCACAATACAAGAAAGGCTAAGTCAGCTGATACTAATGGAAGAAGATAGGATTCTAGCAGGATTTCACCAAGGAGTAGAGAAATCAAGGTGGCACAACAGACATATTAAAAGGAAGAGTTTCAAGGAAGGAGACCTATCCTTGGTGTATGACAGTAAAATTCTTCAGCACCTAGAAAAATTCAGAATGCATTGGATGGGACCATATGAAGTGAAGATTGTCACAGATGGGGGAGTTGTACAGTTGAAAGATTTAGGATATACAGAACTCGGAGGAATGATCAATGGGAGTCGATTGAAGTTGTATAGGGACAATCGACCTCCTAGTACTTAGACAACATCGTGCAATAAAAAGATAAGTATTAAAAAAACAAAAAACCATAAAAAGAAAAAAGGATGAAAATAGAAACAATTCAACGCGCATGGAGGGCCTCAACAGAATAGAACTGGGCAGATGGAACAGGGCGTTGCAAGAAAACTAGGGTTCAAAAACATGATGCACACAAGATCAGTTAATGGGTAAAAAGGTATTGTGTGTAGAAAACATAACGAAAAGGGGGGGGGAATTGACAAGTATCAGTGCGACACAAATGTCATTTCCTCGTCCCGCTAGAAAGTTGGAAAGAGGGGGAAAACTGACCCATTGTGATTTTTGCTAAGGAGAAAAATGTTGAGTCGAGTGGAAGAGTGATAGAAGTGTGGAATTGCGCTACCATTTATCGAGTTTAGAGCTTGTAGTTCGAATTTAACCACCATGTCACCACTGCGGGTTGGAGAACCAAGAAAAACTGGATGAAGCACACAGAGTAGCACATAGGGACCACAAGGTAAAACCAGTGAGATGTCGACAGTGGTGGATGTGGACGAAATCCACACACCAGAGTATGAGAAAACCACATTACATGTGGAGGAGGAGAAAGAACCCACATAGGAGCCCGAGAAGCTGGTAGAGGGCGTCGAACGAATGGAATCTGACACATCTAGGGGAAAAGGGTCACAGGATTCAGAACCCACCATGGATTCCACGCAGCAGGGCCTAGAGCCAGAACCAGAGCAGGAAACAAAGCAAGAGGGTGGAGTATCGTACCCACAAGGGTAAAATAAGATGAGATCATAAAGCAGTACGCAGGGCGTGCAACGCACTCAGGAAGAGATAAGCATAGTAATGCCTAAAATTCCCAGCAAACTAAAAAATGGGGATAACATGGTAGGAGGAGTCGACGACCTGAAATACTCCGACCATGATGTCTCGAATGCCACAATGTTCACAAATTTGGAAGCGCATAGCCACCTAGAGAGCAGGGGAGAGGGCCCATTAGGCACACCATTGTTGGATCCTGCACAGTGGATCTTGGGACTGTATAACACAAGTATCATGAACCTATTAGACATACCGCACTTTGGGTGCAGGAAATACATAAACAAATGTGTTAAACAGTTTCTAGAGAGGGTGCATGAAAGCATCCTATGGATGGACAAGCCGGTATCAATCAATGTTGACCTCGTCGCGGAGATTACAGGGCTACCCACAGATGGGGAGAAGTCAGAGCAATACCTAGAAGACAAGACTAAGGTAAAATCCATCTCCGATGAGATTAAAGTGAAGTATGACGCAGAGAGAGGGAACAAAGGTATCAAGATAAATGACATCAATGATCTTGCGACATGATTTGCAACCATATTGCTCGGTTGCAAATTAATGCGCAAGTGAAGAAAAGAAGAAATGCCCATAGTAGTAGCAGTTGCAGCGAAGTGCGCAAAGGGGATCTCGATGAGCTGGGGGCCATATATGCTCAACTCGTTCCTTGAATATTATAAGGATGCGCAAGACTAGGGCTCTGAGATCCACTGCCCATGGTTACTCATCCTCATTGCACTTATGGGGTGGCACAAACCAACATATATAATGCTCCTGACAAGGACAGGAAAATGTGGCGCAACACGCTACACATCATTGTGAAGAAAAATAGATTCCAAGGTCAAGAAATTTGTTCTTTGTAGGATAAATTCCTATGCAATTGAAATCATTCCATTAGTAGAGAAGTTTTAAAGAAATTATAATATTAATTATATTTCATGGGATAATGATAAATATATAGGCTTTCCATTAGTAGAGAAGTTTTAAAGAAATTATAATAATAATTATAATTCATGGGATAATGATAAATATATAGGCTTTAAGCGTTATGTAAAGTTATTATATGAATACTACATTGTTATTATATATATGAATCTACATTACATTGTTATTGATGTTGGTCTCTAACATGTTTATAGGTTTTTGTTGTTTTAAAAGAGTTGTATTAGTATGCTTAGACATGTTCAATCTTATGTTAGTACTAGGATTTTTTTATAATTAGAGAGATCTAAATTTGCAAAGGTCATTATTAATAGACTCAATAGAGAAATGTGGAAACTTGGTTTTAGTAATAAGGATTCAAATTTAGTTATAGGAATTAGTTTAGAATTACAAATATAAAAGTGTTTAAAAAATTGCATCCATAGTCTTGTAAATGTTAATTGGTTAAAAAATTATTAATAATTATCTATTCTTAATTATTTATTACTATGTTGCATACATACACACATAGAGATACAAACATTCACACTCAATTTGGCCAAGAACGAAAGAACTAGTGCTTCAAATGTTATGTGAGATAGATTGATTTTTAACTTCTCTCCAAAGATAAAGCTAGGTTGAAACTCTTATTAGAATTTACAATTTTTTGTGAGAATACCAGTTAGATGGTGAAATGGAAGTGATACAAAACCTTCTACTCGTTTGATCGGAGGATCTCTAGCATGTCTTAACGAAGCTTTCTCGTGGGCATAGTAAGTAAAAATTGGTCTTCATCCTAAAAAAATAATCCTATGGATAGGTAAAAAAATAGAAGACAAGATAATGGATGAGAGGTTAATTAGCTTTGTGGAAACCATGTTATACGAATCATGATGTTAAGTTGGTTATTGATCTCCATGTTTCTCTAGGTTCACAAAAATGAGGATGAGCATGGCAGTGACAAAGACGAAATTATATAATGCCCTAAATCACAAGAGAACATAGAAATGAGTCTATCCACCATTGATTTTCTTGTTGCTAGGTACAACAAATTCCTATTGCAGTAATACCTTTTGATAAGTTTTAATATACTAAAAAAAAATCTATATAGAATAACTATATTTTTGGATATATGGTAGAAAAAAGCACCTTCGTTTTTTTAGTAAAATGGATTGATAACAAACTTCAAAAATTCAATCTATCATTGATAGATATGTTGCACACCCTACCTTTTTAAGCATTGAGCTATCAAATGAGCCACGACCACCTATGCTCAGTTTGAACAATGTGGATACCTATTATTCATGAGGTTACAACAACATTCAAAAGAATTCCTCCTTGGCCTATGTGATAATGTGCAACATAATCGACCCTATAGATCCAAAAGAGTTGTTTCAAATCAACAATGGGTTATCCTACACCATAGTGGACATGCATTACTTTAATCTCTTTGATGATGTCACTTTCCAAAATATGACAGTTCAACAAAACATCAACCATGTCAAAACCACAAGAGTTCAAAATATGCAAAGACTCATTGTTGAAGGAAAATCTCCCTGCGGACAGGTACATATCCTCTTGAGAGCTAGACTCTTAACTCTTAAGACAAAATACGCTTAACATGGACACTGACTTCCTTTCATATCTATAAAAACTAATGTGCGAGGAGGAAGGAGAAAAGAAGTACCTTTTACCGGCGTTTGTCCCTGCATGCTCTGATTTGAGCTCCAATATTTCGCTCTTCAATGAGCCCTGTAGACAAACAATAGTACAACCACTTCCTACTCTATTGATATTAGCTTGAAATAGATCTATCTATCAGAGACAAGTTCATGTGAGATTAAACACAAACTAGAAAGAAACAAGCCAAACGTGTCATATTGATGAGAACCATGACAGAAGTAACTTACAACCGTAGATGTGAATGCGACAGCTTCGTCAAGTCCCCTTTGTCTAACCCTTGCTCAAAAGATCCACGATCTGGATGACAACAACTTCATTGATTACTTTCCTCCAGTTCATTGTATGTTTCCTATGAGATCATAGGTTTCATGCTTCCAATTCTTCCCCCCTTTCCACCATGATAGAGCCTGCTTATATAGGTTTAGAGAGGCTTAACCTCTTGAGGTATCTTTAGGGTAATTTGACGATTTCCCTCCTTAAACCAGGGATCTTCTCCCAATATCATGGATGAACCAGGAATTTGAATGCAACTGCCTTCCAAGATTGAAAGATCTTCCCCTTATTCTCCTCAATAGATCAACTATTGCCCAGAATAGGCAGCGCTCCCTCAAAAAGGCCATCAAAGTGCTATAGCACTCCCTAGTAGGCTTAAGGGGGGCACCAACACTCTAAAAATCAATAGCACTCCTTCAGAAGGGTTGTTTGGTGTAATAACGCTCCCTAACACCTTATAGGGGAGCACCAGTGCTCCTAAGGGTGATATAGGGGAGCGCTCTCTTCTAAAACCTTAGATTCGATGATTATTTCAGGTGGCAAGAGATACTTGACTTCAGTTAACCATCCCTCTTCCTTCAAATCAAGTGTTTGAGGCATTTTAAGTGTCTCCTTAGTGTCATCATCATGGCAGTATTCTTTGCTTGACACTTGCGACACTTGTGAGCAACATGCGACACTTGCGACACTTATCAAAGCAAGTAATGTTGATGTGTAACAGATTGCCCCCCAAAGTATGAAGTTAGAAGATGAGAACTGATAACTGAAATGCTTTGTATACTTTCAAGCAAGAGTATAGATGCGAGGAACCTGACAAAAGCCGCACAAAAACATCCAACAAATATCATGACATGTTTCAAACCCAAGGCAGGCATACCTATGCTTGGGTGATCAAGACTTGCAAGATATGGCTGCCATAAAATACACTGCGGATCCATAATGGTATTGATAAAAAGGTATAGCCACCGAGGATACAATGTGGATCTATACTCTAATGACCTAAACTGATCGTAGTCACGAACAATACACAGTGGATCTATGAGATAACAAGACATAGCCATGACCAATACAAAGTGGATCTATGTAATAGTCTATGTGTCATTGTTCAAGAGAAACTCCTTCGCAACCTGGGCAAAGTACATATCAAAGTGATCACTCAACCCAGGGTCTTCTTACCGATCCCGATGTAGTACGAATCTAACCATGTGAATAGATGTCCTGATGTCGAACATGGCAGAAACCACTTGATTATCGGTCAATGATGTAAACCGTTAACAAATGTGAGGGAGATCACCATTAATGTCAATGATTCCCAAGGTACCCCAGTACATTCCAACGAATGTGAATGGATGAGTTGGAGTCGAACATCCATGGAATCATCCGATCATAGGTCAATGATGTAAACCCACTGTCAGGTGTGAGGAGGCCTGCCATTGAGGCATGTAGGTTCCAAAGTACTAACTGGTTTCTAAGTCTAATTCCTTGATAATGTGTTGAAGTCGACAGGAATAGGCTCGTCGAAGGAGGGCCTTGATGTATCCCCCATCAACGACACGAAACGGACACAGAGATGTAATTGGTAGATCAAATGAACATGGAATGACACGGGTATTGAGACAAGATATTTGTGATGGCTGACTCTCGAGGCTGATACTTCCCTTGAACACTGAGGCACGAGAGCAGAAACATGACATGGACCAACACTTGATGATGCAATGGATGATGTGACTTACGTTAGGCGACCCAAAGGAGTGAAAAGAACTCAAAGGATTGCCTCAGTGCAAAGGTTCGGTGGATTATAATGCGTGCAAAAGACAAAGTGCCATGTTCAAGGGCGACTCTAAGAATTACTTGGTAATGTTCTCAAGAGACTGCTTGGCTTGCTTCTTTCAAATTTTCCCCCATCCAGATAGATGAGTACCTCTTTTTAATTTAACGAGCTTGAGGAGGGTAACACATGCTCGATATAACTCACCTTCAGTAAGTTCCTCTTCCTTTGTTTAACGAACTGGAAGAAGTAAGGGTTCGGTCCCATATGGGCCTGTCGATGTTTTGTTTAGCGAGTCCAAAGACAGAAAACTCGAAGGTTTTTCATGATTATAGAGTCTGGAAAAACACTTAAAAGATAAATCTCTCAGTTCCTTTTTCGTACAGTTAGTCTCACGAGGCCAAAAAAGAGATAAACTACCACTCGAAAGACGCCCTTTCGAACCTTTTAACGAGTGTGAAAGGAAGCAAGATCACTCGACGATCTTTTCATATTTAGAGAGTCTGAAAAGAGTTTAAAGATGACTCCAGTGTTGTCCTTTTTCGTAATGTTAGTCTCGTGAGGCTGAAAAAGAGATAAATTATCACTCAAAAGACGCCCTTTCAAACTGTTTAACGAGTGGGAAAGAAATCAAGATCACTCGGCAATCTTTTCATGTTTAGAGAGTCTGAAAAGAGCTTAAAGGAGACTCCAGGGGGTTCCTTTTTCGTGTATCCATACAGGTCCGAAAAAGAGATAAAAGTCTACCCGGATGCATTCTCATGTATTTACAAGCACGAGAAAGAACAAAGACTAAGCTCGGTATGCCCCCAGCATGAAATCTAGTGGCTTAGCTCCATAATGATCAGCAAAGGATGGAGACATGCCCTCCAACCTTCAATTCATTCACTGGCTCTAAGGTTGTCACCAATTTCTCTAGTAGATGAGAAAAAGGAGAAGGGTGGATGAAAAGAAGGTTCAAGAGAGGTGACTGTTTCATTTTTGAACGAGCTTGACACAGGAAAAGAACTATGCTCAGGACCTCTGTTTCATTTTTTAATGAGCTTTCCACAGAGAAGAGAAACTATGCTTGTGGTTTCGTCCAGATCATGGCTTCCAAGAGGAGAATGCTCTGGAAGGGTACCATGTCAAAGGACAAAACTCGGTCATGGCTTCCAAAAGCCTCCAAAAAACTAATCAATCAATTGATTTTCATTATTTTCCCAATACTTAATTGTGCTTCTTTATAATGTCGCTTCAATTGTTTTTTCAAAAAATCAATAATTTAAATCACAAGAGACATGGGTTTCCATCAATGGTTGACCATTTGTGTATTTCAAAAAATCAAGAATTTAAATCACAAGAGACATGGGTTTCCACCAATGGTTAACCATTTGGGTAAACCATTGGATTTGTATAACAATTTGACTATCTATATATTGTAAGTTGGCTTATTGTTTTCATATTCTTCCATTTATTATTTCTGATTTGAGATACATTGTAAGCATATTACAGGATGATATAGAACTCTAAGTTTACCTAAATCCGAAATACTTAGGAATGTGATAGGTAAGTTCACCTTTTGTTGAATCATAGCCATAGGTGATATAAATTAGTTTCATAATAAATGTCCCTCCACTACAATTATAAGTTAAATAAAAAACATTGTTTGACAACATTTTAATATGTGATGATCTTAAATATGTGAAATTGGCAAAGGAGACCTGGGAAAACACAAGGATGTTTATGGGCAACTACATTATTTATTCTTTAGTATTTGTTTTCTAGGTTTAAGGGTAAACTCACTTTCGTTCTAGGTCTAAGGGTAAACTTTAGACCTAAACTTACTTTCAATATGTGAAAATCATATTTTATTAATTTAAAAATGAAGCTTCTTAAGTGGAAGAGAAAAAGAATGAGGGGGAGGTAAGTCTATCGTATTTTTGTACTTTGAACATTTAGAGAGATGAGGCAGAACATGTTTTGTAATAAAATGTAATGTATTTTTTTGTATTTTTTTGGCTTGTGTCTTACATATAAGATGTTTTCTTACATTTTAGAAGGCAAAATCTTCATCTTCTAGCCTAAAACTTGTTTTCTCCTTCAGAACTCGTGAATCATTTAATCTTATTAACTAGTAGCATAATTTGATTTCATTTCATTTCACTAATTGTAATCTCCAAACATACTCAAGAGGAAGTTAAGTATTCCAAGGATAAGGAAACAATTATAAAATATAAAACCACTCTCTTAAATTTTAATTATCAAGCCACTAGATATGAAATTACCTTTATAGGGAAACTAGGTTGATTGTAGAGGTTACAAGTAAGAATATCAAGTTGGTTCTTGATATCTCTATTAAAGTGTAAGTGTAAGATGAATTATTGTATCATGTAATTTTCTAACACGGTCAGTCTAAATAGCTTGAAGAAGAGAAGGATATGGAAGAGTACGTAAGATTTATGATGTGTCTTTGACCCTCTTTGTTCTTGATCATTGTACAATGAGGATTTGAATAAAATTTGAAAGAGTGTATAAGACTATATCTATGTTATACATTCATTATCTCTTTGAAAATGAGTTGTAGGTAATACACATTAGTTGGAATTCTTTTGGGATGAGGTTTCTAATAGCAATTGAAAAATGGTTACTAGCATAGGGAGAAATTATCACATGATGCTCAATTGTATTTGATGTCCAAAATATTTTGGAACATGTTTATAGTGGGAAAGGTTGATTTATATAAGTCTCTTTTAAAAGACACGTGTCAATGTTTTTAAGGACTATTTCAAGCGAATTTGTGAACATAAGAGTAGACAAACCTTCATAGGAAACGTGTATCTTCAAAACATGTATCTTCTCTAAGAAATTTTTAGTATAAATCAATTGGGAAAGCTATTTGATATTTTGTATTTCCAATTATGATGTCATTGTGTAAAAGGAATATGTAAACATTTTACAATTTGATTGATTATGTATCTTATGTTTGTTTAATAGGTATAGCATGTATGCACTTTCTCTATTTTTGTTTCAAAAGTGTTGTTGAAAATAGTATTTCATTTTTTTTGGAATTTTTGGAATTTTAGTTTTAAAAAAAAATAAAAGGAAGTAGAAGTATGGAATAGGCTTACTACTCTAATTAATGTGAGAAGAATGTATAGAAATTCTAAACAAACAATTGTAGAAAATATATAACATAGAAACATGCAACCATTACATAGTGATTTCCTAAGGAAAACTTTTTCGGGAAAAAAGCACCACACTGCAAAGTAAGATCAATGTATTATTCAATAACTAACAAAGATTATACCACACTTTCAAATTCATTGTGCTCTTAATAGAAGAGATCAACATCATTCGGGTTCTAGAGAAATTTTGGCAACATAATGATACCTTTAGTAACCTCTCTCTCAATACCTCCAACCCAAGCACTCAATATATAGGTATAATGAAACCATAAACCATTAATGGTTTTTAACTCCTCGCGTAGGAAACCACTGATAGTTTTTTTCTTTTACTAAAACCATTACTCCATGCATGAGATAACTTCCACAACGTTTTTTGGCTTTTACTAAAACCATTACTACATACATGAGATAACTAGTATAATGTTTTTATCTTTTACTTAAAATCAACCACCACAACATTTTTGGATTTTACAAAAAACTAACTACCCTAGTGTGGGTCACACACATGCCCAGTCTCATTGAGATAACTACAATGTGTATGGAACATTTGACATAACATTATCCCACTTGTCATATACCTTGCAAGAGAATAAGGGAATCAAACGGTGGACTAAATATTAGGCGCCATGAGGCCCATAGACTCGTGGAACCCCATAAAATTATATGTTCTCACCATCTTTGTCAGTGCATTTTCATCATTCTACAAAGTGTCAACTTTCTCCAATATCGCCTTTCCATCATCTACCATGTCTCGAACAAAATGGTATTGGATATCAATATGTTTTTTCTTCACATGAAAGGTCGAGTTCTTTTCCAAACAAATGGCACTTTGAGTATCAAACTAAATAGTAATATGTATCTAACTCATCCCCACATCTGAACATAGTTTCATAAGCCAAATGATCTCCTTATAAGTATGAGTAGCTTGCATATATTCTACCTATGTAGTGGAGAAAGTGACCGCAACTTGTTGCTTGCTCATCCAAATCACTACTCCACCAAACAATTGAAACACACATCCATTGGTAGATTTCCTCCTGCCTACATCCACTACCCAATCAGAATCCACGTAACCTTGTATTTCCACTCACTATTGGTCTCCTGAAATATGACCATGATAACAAATGGTTACTTGAAAGTACCCCTCAAATAGTTGAACAACCTCTTCATTATAGCCTTGTGTTCATGTCTAGGATTACCAATGAATCAGCTTAAGACTCCCACTACATGAGTAATGTTTGGTATAGTAGAGACCATAACATACATAAAACTACCAATTGTAATAGCAAAAGGAACATGAACCATATCCTACATTTTTGTGAGTGTGGTAGGACACTGCTTAACTGAAATCTTTATTCCCGCACAAATAAGAGCATGCAATTCTATACAATTTGGCATATGAAAACAATGCAACATAGATGATCCAGATTCGATCATCAAATAATTTTACATCTATCTTGGTGCTTTTTTGGTGGAAAAAAAATTGGAGGAATCAACTTCCGGGGGCCTTTTAGTTGAGGGTCCTAGTTTGGAAAATTGGGTTTGAAACCTTTTGAAGCCATTTTGAGGAATTAAACATAATATGTTTGTCAAAAAAACTACTTAGATCTCCCCCTACGATGTTCTACACACCGATACATTTCCAACGATGCAGGAATCACCTCAATCGGAGCTTGTATATGAAAGTTATGCCTCCTACAAGTTGACCTACCTTGTTGACCACCATGGTACGAGTGGATGTTACATCAAGCCCCATTACTCAACCATGTAGGACTAGGCACATGTGTATTTTCAAGAATATTCTAGAAGGTCCAAACCTTATCACTAATTGAGGGTTGAGGAAGTCAAAACCCTAACCCTAGTCAACTATCAAGCTATGTTAAATATCAGGCCACTAGGAGCATAAGGGGTTCTATTCTTTAGCATTGTACTTGTTCCATAGCTGAGAAAAACATCCAAGAGTGGTATTTTGAGAGCATAACAGAGGAGGATGAATATTTTATAGTATCCTTTCAGGCCACAATGTTATAGACAACTCCATAGAGAGTACCCATTCCTTTGTATTTGCATTTTGATAATTGAAGCAAAGAGAGCAGAGCATAAGCCTCACCTTTGAGATGGGTTTTCTCCCATATTCGGTTTCAAGTTGTAAATATTGTGCTTATTTGTGTGGATTGTGTTTCTTCATTTGCATGTTCTTTTATTTTCGTATTTCAATTATTTTCTATAAAAATAGAGCAATAAGCTAGAGATAACAAATATGAGATATAAGGAAATAAACCTACATAATAAAGATTTCAGCATATTAAAAAATCTATTGTGATGAATTGCTCTAGTAGAATAGCCATGACAGTTTACAGATCATATTGATATCAGAGCCAAGTTTTCTTTGGAATATTTGTGGGAATTTGTGGGATCTAAGAGTTTTCTTAAGAAGAAAGTCGCAGAACCCTAGCCTTGGTGGATGAGTCTGTTAACAACAACCTTCGAGATACAGCAAAAGAGAGATTTGTGAGGCTAGAAGAGCAAGTCACTAATATCTATCAAATATTTCACTCGTCGTGGAAGCTCTAGAAAACAATATTAGACTGTTTAGGGAGGTTGGAGGCTCTAACTTAGAGATCAAATCAGAGGGGAAATTGGGAGGAAATGAAGACCCAGAAAAGGAGTCAAGGAAAAAGCTCAAGAAAGACCATCAAAGTTCTAGTTCCATTATCCCTTCACAATCTTTATTTAAAGTAGAAGTGAAAGTGGATATCAAACCATACCAAGGTGAGATTGATGCAATAAAGTTGAATCATTGGTTGTAGAAATTAGAAGTATATTTTAGTTTTCACAGTATAGATAAGGAGCAGAATATTTTGTTTGCTTGATTGAGATTAGAGGGGAACACATTAACCTAGTGGGAAATCCACACTAAGACACTTAGTCTAGAGGGTGATCTGCTAGTAACTAGGTGGGAGGATTTCAAAACCCTCACCAAATCTGAATTATATGCTATCGGGTATGTAGAGGACCAATGGATCCATTGGCATCACTTTAGGAAAAGGTAAGGGAAAAGTGTTCAAGATTACACCACCAATTTCAAAAATATTGCTTTCATGTTGAGTATCTCTCCCAAGTAACACAATGTACTCCTTAAGTATCTGGGGGGTCTACATAGTCATTTGTGAAAGCAAGTGTTTCTATCAAGCATGGGATAGTTAATGAGGCTTGTGTGCAAGCACAATTTATGGAAAATATAGGCCACAAGAAAGGACAACCAAGTGGTTCAAAACAAAAAGAGCACCAAGACGCTTCCAAGGAGTGGAAGAAGAAGTGGAAAGGAAAATACAAGAAGATGATAGCCACTACACATCAGTTCAAGGATCCAAGAAACCACTATAACCATTGCAATATTGATGGTCACATTGAAGAAAAGTGTTGGAAACTACATCCAGAGCTAAACCCTATGAACTGTGAGAAGGATGCCAAAAAGAAGAACCTTCTAGCCACAGATTCAAGCAATCATGTAAAGAGAAACTCATATGTGGATGAGAAGATTGTTTGTACTTCAGTGTTGAAGGAGGTGAAACTAAGTATCCTTCGTCACAAGGAAGATAAGGAGATGAAAAAACTCTTCCATATCAAGATCTATGTCAAGAAGACCAAGGTAGACGCTCTATTCGATTTCATTTCATAGTTGAATCTTATAGAAACCAATTTGGTCAACAATCTCGGGTTGGAGGTTCATGGTCATCCTCACCCATATCCATTGGGGTGGGTAAACAAGGATGCATAGATCAAGGTCACAAATCAGTGTAAGATCAAATTTGTTGTGAGTGCAGATTTTATTGATGAATTGGAGCTAGATGTAGTACCTCTTAACGTGTGTGGAGTAGTGTTTGGAATCCCTTACATGTATATGAGGGATGAAATCTTCATGAGGAGAAAAAACCAATACTACTTGATCAAGGATGGGAAGTATTTCATCATCAATGCACATAAAGTTAAATTTCATATTTCACTGGTAAGTGCCAACCAATCCAAAAAGTTAATTAGTTCAAGAAGAAGTATGTTTTTCTTTTCTAACAAGAGAATCGGTCGGGTGATGAATTGGTAAGAGAAAATAAATCCCTGGAGGGATGTACTAAATATTAAAAACATCATTTGGAGGAGTTATTATAGGCATATAGAGTATTTTTCCAAGAGCGTAAAGGTATACCACCTAAGAGGTAAGTGGAGCACAAGATACAATTGTTTCCTAACTCCCCATTACCCAATAGTGTGTTGTATAGATAGTTCATCCTAGAAACGAATGAAGTGAAGAAATGTTGGAATATTCACCAATACTGAGAGGGGGGGTGAATTAGTATTGAGCATTTTTTACCATTTGTAGCCTTAAGCACATCATGTAAACATTAACCATTAACAATGTCATTCATCATCACATAAAACCATACATAGAACACAATGATTTTTACGTGGAAACCCAAATGGGAGAAAACCACAATTATTTTCTTATATCATGTCAAGATTACATTCATAAGAAGCACCAACTTCCAATATTCCCCAACACCAACTGGAAGGATGCACCAACCTAAAGGAATTTGCAAATTTTGAATTTACCAACACTGAATGGAAGGAGGCACCAACCCCCTAGCTTTACTATCTCCAACTGGAAGAAATTATCCACTCCTTAAAACACAAACACCAACCTGTTGAATGAAGAAACCAATATTCTCGAGAACCACCCTGCCACCCTGATATGAATAAGAGTATCAACCTTCCACTTTCACTTTCTTCACACTATGACTGTGACTGTCACTATCATTGTCACTGTGACTATCATTGTCATCACATTGTCACTAACACTGGCATTGTCTTCATACTGTCACAATTCAAAAGACTTCTTCATATGTGCTTCATTTCTTACTAATAATTATTGGACAAGATCTCATACAAGTGTCATGGTGATCTTCAAAATAAATCTTAGACATCTCTAATGCCAAGACATATCAAGAGAAAAAAATAGGTCTAAAACCTAGTCCCCCAATCATCCATAAACAATAGCCACATAACATATAAAATTAGTCTACTAGGAGCCAAAACAAATAATGCTAAGTGTACTTACACATAATAACATGTGCTCTTCAATCAATCTTTGAAATTTTTATATAAATCCATGGAATGTGTGCCAAGATTATCCTTCAAATATGTAATCAAATATTCTTCAAATCTGCCCTTTACTTGTCACAAATTCGCCCTTAAATAGTCCTTCAAATTAGATATTGGACTTGATTCAAGTCTTCCTTAAACAATGTAAAAATTGTGTGCCAAAATTGTCCTAAAGTATTATCAATGATGTCCTCCAAACCTGCATGCTTCATTCCACAGAGAATCCTTCAAACCTTGGCAAGCCTCATAACATCATTCTTGGAATGTAATCATTGATGGCAACATCCACTGACGATAACATCCATTCACAACAATGTCCACTAATGAAAACATCCACTCACATAAACATCAAGGAAATATCACAACTTCGTAGCAGAGTATACAACAACATCACAACCTCAAGGAAACATCACAACCTTCAAATACAATCCCAAAATCACTTCTTAAATCTGCATACAAAACTACTCAAAACAGTACCTCAAATATGCAAACTTGTAATATTCTCCACGAGCTCAATTTTATATTTCGGATTCTGAAAATTGGACCTCGGATATTAGGATATGTTCTTCTTCTAATGAAACAAGTGGAATTCAATTTGGACCTACCAATATTCATATATAATCATTTTATCTCAAACACATGTTTGGGACTAGCTTTTGGATTAGTCACAAACCCTAAGTTTCAAAATGTATAAATTTATACCTAAAATGAATCAGGATATGAAACTTGTATCCAATATTCTTAGATATATTCTCTGAAATTCCTCCAATTTTCTCTCCTTGACTCGTCCCAAAAAAAATGTTATAGTGACAATGGAAAGATGACTTGTTTTGAAGAAGAAAATTGTAGTTGCAAAAACTTCAAATTCCACTGAGTATAAATCCAAACATGTAATGATTCCAGAACTAAAATTTAGACCCAATAGTATTCCTTATCTCTTCTAAAACACCTCCAATTTTTTCTATCTAAATAATTCTATAAAAAAATTTAAATCAAAAATTCCAAGATGATCGTCAAAGAAAAACCCTAGAACAAATCTTCACAAGACTTCATCTTCCTTTGGAATTTTTCCCTTCTTAAGAGAATCCCCTAGGATTCTTTTGCATACCAAAAAGACACCCCAACACCTTGAGCACACCTCATACTTGACCTCTTTATTGGTTTCTCTAAAAATTTGAATTTCTATCTTATATTTATATTAATTTTGTCCCCAAAAATTACTTGAGCTGGCCTCAATTTTTTAGTTGGGTTGTTTGATGGAAAAATTCATATCTCCTCATTCCTATGGAATTAAAGGTGCTTCCATATACAATTGGAAAGGTCTCGAAATAATATTTTCAACCATATAACTTGTGCTTCAATTTCAATTAGTTATGTAGGGTAAAATTCCGTCAAATATAGGGTATTCAAATTGACCACAAATAATACTTTCAACAATCTCCATCTTGCGATATTTATCTTTGACATATGTAGGTTATTCACTTGACTTTAGGGGATTATTCACTTGGTTTTATGTATTATTCAAGGCTCGTTCAAGGATCCATTTGTGTACAACTCAAATTGGGCATGTGGAAACAACCACATGTTATCTCATCCTGTGAGGGCCATGCTTAAAAGTTATGCAATAAGGGGACCACTTTGGAGTTATATACACTTATGTCAAGGTTCCTTCAAGGAACTTCAAGGATTCTTCACTTGGCTTCATGGCTTCAAGGATTCTTTACTTGGCTTCATGGCTTCAAGGCTTCTTCACTTGGCTTCATGGCTTCAACACTCAAACAATCTAAAGGCTTCTTTACTTGGCTTCATGGCTTCAAGGCTTCTTCACCTGCCCTCATGGATTCAATACTCAAACAATCTCCCTTTTTCACTGCCACATCATCATCATCATTGTTACATCCTTATCATTATTTCCACATCATCATCATCACTGCTACTTTGACATCAGTGACAACATTTTCTCAAAAAGACATAGTTGCAATAGTTGTTGGATTTGGAGTAATTCGACCAAGCACCTCACTTCGTGGGAAACCTATTATCATATTACCCAGGAAGGATGGGACTTGGTGGACGTGTATAGACTACAGATCTTTGAAAAATATTACACTCAATAACCGATACCCTCTTCCCATGATCAATGATTTGTTAAACCAATTGCAGCATGCCAATTACTTCACCAAGTTGAATCTCAAATCGGGATACCACCAGGTATGTGTCAAAGAATAAGACACATGGAATACCACCTTCAAGACAAGGTAAGTCTTATATGAATGGTTGGTCATGCCATTTGATTTATTGAATGCACTAGCTACATTTATGAGATTGATGAATGATGTATTGCGCCCATATTTAGATTCATTTTTTATAGTGTATTTTGATGGTATATTGGTTTATAGATCTACCTGGGAGGAGTACATATCACATCTCATGGATTGGTGTTAGAGACTCTGAAAAATCACCAGCTACTAGCTAACCTCGAGAAATGTGTTTTTTCTCAATAGTCATTGGTGTATCGGGGTATGTGATCGATGGACAAAATCTCAATATACATCCCACAAAGATGGAGGCCATCATAAAAGGTCTAGTTCCTACTAATGTCATGAAAGTTAAGAGATTTTTTGGGGCAGTACATTATTTACAAAAATTAATAGCATCATTTTTGGAGATAGCTACACCACTCCACGCCATAACAGCAAGCAGTAAGAGTTTCTAGTGGGGAAAGAATTAGCAGAAAGATTTTGATGAACTAAAATGAAAGATTAGTCAAGAAACAGTTATCACATTATCTAACTTGCAAAAGTCTTTCTAAATGGAGATAGATGCAAGTGGGTATGCTATGGGAGCACTTTTGATGCAAGACGGTAAGTCGGTATACTACCATTCTGAACTATTTCATGGGGGAATCTTAAACTATCCTACCTGTGATGAGGAACTCTATTCCTTGGTTCAAGTTGTTAAGAAGTGGAAGCATTATCTGATAGGTAAGGAAACCATTATCCATGTAGATCACCAACCGTTGCAATATTTACAGGCCCAAAAGTAAGCTTCAATAAACTAAACATAGCAACTGGATGGGGTTTTTTTCAGCAATTTTATAATCATCAAGTATAAGAAGGGAATTACTAATAAGTTGGCAGACATGTTTTCAAGGCCACCCACATCCAATATTATAGCCTTGGGCACACACATGGAGCATTTTACCCATGATGCATACAAAGAGGCATACACATAAGATGAGGACTTCAATGGGAGTGTTTTAGCGACTACATGTAAATATTCATGTAGAATAAGGTGACAATAAGGATGAATATCATCTCTAGAATGGATTACTCTACAATATAGACAAGATTTGTGTTCCTAAAGGTGAAACGTTGAAGCTTATCATAGAAGCTCACACCTCCAAAGTTGCAGGACATTTTGGTATTGTGAAGACAATTGATAACTTACAAATGTATGTGTACTAACCCATAATGCAAGAATATATAGCACCATATATTAGAGGATGTATACGTTGTTGTACCATCAAGACCAATAACAGAAAGTAAGGCCTATAACATCCCTTGCATGTACCCACTCGACCTTGGGAAAGCATTTCCATGGATTTTGTGGGAGGTTTACCAAAAACTAGGAAGGGAAATTATTATTTACCTGTGGTAGTTGACATGTTTAGCAAGATGTCCATTCTTATGCCTTATAAAAATTCCATCAAAGGACAAGAAGCAACAAACATGTTGTTTGAATAGGTCTAGGTGATCCAGGTGGATATTGGTGGCCACCCACCTATTCCAACTGGCTCCTTTTTGACAATTTTTAGTTCAACATGTTTCTCTATAATGATGACATTTCTTTGTAATTGTGAGATCTGCACTTATGGGGCTATCATGAATTCCTATATAGCATCCAGGTGGATATTGGTGGTCCCGCACCTATTCCAACTGGCTTATTTTGGAAGTTTTCATGTTAATACATCTTTTTGTACTTTCAAGGTCGTTTTGGGGCCCTAAACAATGTTTTTTTGGCTTTCCATAGTCAAACTATAGATGGATTTAGAGTTTTATGGCATAATGTGTATTTCTAAAAAATACCTTTCCAACGAGCTATCACACACCTAAAATGGAGGTTGTATGCAAAAGTTATGACCCCAGGAAGTTGAGGTACCAACTTACCCATTAGGGCCCACATAAATTTTGGCGTTTCATCTCCTAAGGTTAGGTTTTTGGATGTCTAGGGTTTTGGAATTCATGAGTAATGTTAAAAATTCCTCCGGAGCCTCATTGCAATCATTCTTCTCATATGGATGCGTGTAGCAGCCAAATATCTTCTCGGAGATAACTACCACCATTCGAGCAAGTTGTTTCCAGTTCTGTAGTTTTACAGTTTCAGCCTATTTTATTTATTCAATAGAAGTTATTGTTCATTGGATATTTGTTGTTGTTGTTCGTATCTATGTGTTATTGTATTCAGTCTGTTATTTATTTCGTTCCTCTCATAAATCTGATTCAATAGGTGCACTTTGAGATACCAAGGAGCATCATCTCATATAGGGATATCATATTTATCGGTAACTTTTGGACTACACTTTGGGAGAAGATGGACACTAAGTTGAATATATCTACAAAATCCCATCCATAGATAGATGGGAAGACATAAGTAATCAACAAGGATTTGGTGCAGCTTTTGAGGGCTTATAATCAGACGCATCTGAAGGCCTGGGATGAAAATCCAATCTATATTTAACACTCTTATAACATAGTAGTCCACACTTCTACTAGTAATTCCCCTTTTGAAACTTGCTTTGGTTATTTTCCACCTTCTCCCTTGGATATTGTATATGGATAGAAATTAGGAGTGAGGGAAGACATCATAGGAGAAGCGTTAAAAGTAGATAAATTTGTTGAAAATATTAGATAGATCCAGTTTCAAGTATAAGAGAAGTTGAAGAAGTCACGGGAAAAGTATAAGAACACACATTATCAACACAGAACCAATAAGTCATTCAAAGTGTGATACATATTTTGGTTACAGTTGAACAAGGAAAGACTATAGGATCCTGCTAAGAATATCAAGGCTCTGCGTTATGGCCCTATTGAGGTATTGGAGAAGGTGGGAGATAACACCTACAAACTCAATATACCTCCATACATGCACATTTACTCAATAGTGAATGTGGAGATTTTGAAACTCTATTAGCCTTCCATGTTGTATCAAGAGGAGGAGTAGGTCCTACCTACCATAGAGGACTTAATACTGTATGATTAGTAAAAGTTGGAAAAAGACACAATTTTGCAAAGGAAGTCCAAAACTATAAGATAGGTGCAGTGCGACCTTTGGTAGATTGGGTTGAAAGGACATCTTCCAAGCAAAGAAAATTGGTAATCCAGGGAGAAGGCAGAGGAAAATTTTCCTCATCTCATTCAATAAATATTTTGGTGACCAAAATCCTCCCTAAATGGGGAGGTGTGATCCATATTTAATCATCATATAATTTGTCATCTATATTGGTACTTTCTGGGTGGAAACGAATTGGAGGAATCGACTTGCAGGGCCATTTTAGCAACAGGTCCCAATTTGGAAAATTGGGTCTGAAACCTTTCGAAGCGATTTTGAGCCATTAAATGGATTTTTTTTGGTTAAAAAAATCCCTATATATCAAAATATGATGTTCTACACATTGAGGCCTTTCCAACGGTGAAACAATCACCTCAATTAGAGATTGTATGTGAAAGTTATGCCTCCTACAAGTTGACCTACCTTGTTGACCACCATAGTAGAAGTGGATGCCACATCATCCCCCATTACTCAAACACATGGGGCTAGCCACATGTGGATTTTCAAGAAAATTATAGAAGTTCCAAATCTTATCACTAATTGAGGGTTGAGGAAGTCAAAACCCTAACCATAGACGGTTATCATGTTGCTAGGAGGAGAAAGGGTTCTTTTCTTTAGCATCATACTTATTCCATGACTAAGTGAAACATCTAGGAGTGGTATTTTGAGAGAATAATTGATAAGGAGAAATATTTCATAGCATCTTTTTAGGCCATAGTGTCATAGGAAACTCCATAAAGAGTGTCCATTCCTTTCTATTTTCATTTTGATATCTAAAGCAAAGAGAGCGGAGCATAGGCCTCACCTTCGAGCTGGGTTTTCTCCCACATTGAGTTTCCCATGGTAAATCTTGAGATTATTTGTGTGGATGGTGTTTTCTCATTTGATTGTTCTTTTGTTTTTCATATTTTAGTTATTTTATATAAAAATAGAGAAATAAGCTACAAATAACAAATCTGAGATCTAAGGAAATAAACCTCTATAGTAAATATTTCAGCATATTATAAGATCTGTTGTGACAAACTATTTCAGCGGAATATCCATGTTGGTTTACCGATCAATAGAGTTCACATGCTTACTTGAAATAAAGGTATCTCCACCATCCTCTTGAGAATATTTTTGGACTCATCATTAGAATCATTATTTTTCTTCTTATTCATCCTTTTCTTTTCCTTGCAATCTCTTTGAAATGCTAGACCTTGCCACAATTCTAACATCTTTCCTTGGAATTTCCAAGAGACTTACATCTCCTAAGGGATTTGGATATTCCCTTCTCCCTCTTATTTCCTTTCTCTTTCCAGCTTCCATGAGTTTCTAAGGCGTACTTGGTGGATTCTAAATCCTTCCACCTCACGCTAAATCGTTTTTTAAGGTTGTTGCACTTAACACTTAACACTAAATCATGCTAAATATTTTTTTAAGGTTGTTTCACTTAACACTTCCATTATAGTTTCTAACCATTCATAATAAATCATTGACTTCAAAACTATTTACTTCATTACAACCATAGCATTTGCATAATTTAAGGAGGCGGGAGTGAAGGAATTCTCTATTTTATAAAGGGAAGTAAGGAAGTAGATTTTTTATTTATTTTCCTAAGGGAAGTAAGAAGTAGATTTTGTGTTGGGATTGACTGTCATCAACAAGAACAAAGTAGAGGAGATGGTAGCCTATCAAGTACTGTACATGTTCAAATAAACAATAATTGTTGTGGTGATGCTTGTAGGGAACTCCTCAGTCATTATTGGAGCTCTTTCTAGGTGAAGGATGCCTAAGAACGTTGCACTAGCCATACTGATTCAAGTCCTTAGACCTAGCCAATGATCTAGCCAAAATTGATTTCTTTCAAGTGCTAAGAAAGAAAAATAAAATCACATATTACTAAGCCAACTATGGTGTTCGCATGAGAGAAGGTTGTATTTTAATCAATGGAGGAAAGGCATTACCCAAATTTATTCCATGGCAAACATCAAATGCACCTCAAGGATCCACCCATCAATAAGGTGTAAATGCATGTGTGTAGGTAAGGCTAGAGTAATAAATCCCACACCCTACAACTGCAGTTACTCACCAACGATTAGACTTATAAGTGCTATGTAGAACGTTTGGATCTCTACGTGTTGGTTTTTCATTAAGTTAGGGCTTAAGCATTCTAGTGAGTTTGTTTTAGGGTCCTAGATTTATGGTTTAGTTTGTCATTCGAGGGTGTAGTGGATCTAGGGATACAACTTGAGTGGGATATATATACAAACTATACTAGTAGGCTCCCTCATCCACTCAATGCAAGCAACATATCTCTACCTAGGGAAATCCATGGTACATTGCCATTATGCCAATAATTATTGTGTCATTTGCAATTCACTTATTGTAAAATGAGGCATCAAACATTGTGGCAGAGATACAATTGAGATGCAAAACTTCATGGTGGATGGAGCCAAGAAGCAAAGTGTATGAGAATATGATTGGCAAAAGATATGGTAAATTAAGAGCAAGGAGAGAGTTAGAGTTATGGTGGATATGAAAGTCTTCATGCACTTGTAGAGGCAAACATAGTTTGAATTAGAGGAGATAATATGAGTTATGGGTGCATGGTGTTGTCATAAGAGTTCACTCTAGGTTGTAATACAACCAATCCTTAGCACATTTTGAAGAAATAATAATTATTGATTGATCAGTTTTTCGGAGGCTTCTAGAACTAGGCATGAACGAACCTTTCAATCATTACAAATCAAAAACAAAAAGGCATGAACTCGTCTGCTAAATCCTTTTTAAAATTATGAGGATGGATATAAGAATTTGGATGAACAAAACTGAAACAAAAGGCTAGGTATCTAAAAAGGATAAATCTGACCTTCCCTTCAGCAGAAGAAATGACAACGATTTCAAATATCTGGACATAGGTCCTATCTCACTCATAGAAAGACAGAGGAAAAACTATGAACAAATGAAACTTGTAAATTGGCCAAAACAATTAAGATGCAAGTCTTGTTTTACTCACAACAAAACAGAGGAAAAACCACACTTAAAGGAATTCTTCTAATTAGCCACGGCAGAAGTTTCACTGAATTGTAACCTCTACAAGTTGAATAAATGAATGAGTGGAAGAAATAAGATTGATGAAAACTTGAGAAACATAACACGGGAAAATACATGGTTTAACTCAACGAGGTCTTGAAATATCTTTGGTTATTTCTTGTATTATTAAAAAGACTGCATTACAATCCCAGGCCAAAAGGCTCTTTGGTTGTTCCCCTCTCCTTTCTCTATTACCAAAACCCAAAATATATATGGAATTATAATCTAAGTTATCTCTAACCAATAGAAACAAATATGGATACTCCTGTCAATATCTCAATTGTGAGGTGTTTAGTTTTGAACATTGATTTTCCTCCTTGAAATGTGCAAACAATATTCATATGTTGATTATGTTGTTATGTGTCCTTTTGTTTGATGATTCATCTTCTTGAAACTTGGAACTTCTTGATTGTGTACCTCAAAATTTAGAATTGGTTTCTTATGCACATTGGAATGCTATCATCCTACCTGAAAATTAGCTATTGATAGCTTAACTAATGACTAAATATATGGAAACAATCTTGTTGTTGATACCTTGCCCGACAATCTGGAAATGATTGCATATATGTTAACTTGATATCTGGAACTGCTTGGCCAACTGATGCCTCAATATATGGAACAAATCCTCTAAATTAAAGATGATATGGGCGCTTTTGGCACTTCATTTCTATGTGTTGTGCCATTTCCCCTTAATTGACTCCTTCTTTCGATTTTCAGCAAAATATGGTGCTGACAAGTGTTATGGATGAAGATCATGCTTTGAGGGAGACTTGGAAACATTTGATCACTTGGGCATGTAATTTTTACAAGAAATAAGAACTCCTTTGACTGTCATTCGTATACTTTGTCACCTGCAATATAGAAACACTCTAACATTGAACTCTGAACTTCTTCAATTTCTTTGTTTTTACGAGTTTTAGAAGGTTTTCAATTACATCCTTCTCATTCTTGTCCTTGCACTATGCATAAGCATCTTGAATGCGTGATTCCCTATGCCAAGCCATATCCCTTAATAGTTTTGCATCATCAAAATCCATCTTCTTCTCAAGCATCCAACCGTCTAGAGAAAAGAGTAGATTGCTCCCAAAATCCCAAGGTAAGTCTTGAACAGGTCCATCTAAAAATTATTTGTTGTTTTCATGCTTCAACTGTTCAAGACTCCTCTGAAATGCATGTACCTCTTCTTGGTATATTTGAAGATGTGATTTTATATCATCGTCTAATTCAAAAAGGCACTACTCTAGAAATTTAAACTGCTCATTTAAAAGTAAATTTTCTTCCTGTGTTTGTTCTAACAAGCCTTTATCCACTTGAGCTTGAGCCAGAGCTTCTTCTAGTCTGTCAATCTTCTCCTGTAGATCTCGGTTTGTGATTCCAATATCATCTGGCAAAAGCATTATCTCAGTTGATTTCTCTAGCTTTGCTTGTAAGTGTTCAACCTTTCTCTGTAAAACTTGGCATTCAGACTTCACTTTTGCAATATCACTTGCATTTTTTGTGATGTCTCGTCCCCAAGATTAGGCCAGCAGGGAGTGACTTAGTAGTCTATATGTTCCCGTAGACTATAGTCAGGCACAAACAAGGAACTAGATGGAGAAATAAGGAGGAATTGAGGCTAAACGATGAATTAAGCCAAAATACTTAGGAAAAGTCACTTAAGCCTAAGTCAATGGAGAATTAGAATGAAAAGGTGATAAGGGGGGGACTTAATTGACAAATAAATCACTTAGAAGGAAAGGCACCTAGGTTAAGTGATGTCAACGAAGAATTAGGTCGAGAAAGATATAAAGGGAGGAATTTGACCTAATTCCTCATTATGCATTGTTATGATTTGATGTTGAGAGCTTCCAGAGGAGGAGGAGAGCCGACCTTAT
>ML790147.1:33642-49485 GCA_009831015.1 Picea engelmannii | reverse complement strand
AGAGCCGACCTTATTGTTTTGTGGATTTCTGGAGGAAACCACCACCCTTGATCGGTTTCGGTGTTGAGAGACACACCCTAGCCCATCGGAGATACCATCCAGGTATTTCATCGTTCATTTCAGGAGTATTTAGTGTGGAGGGCACAACTCAGCCAAGGAGGGCGCAAGCTATTTTGGAGATTCGAAGATCTGCAGTAGACCTGTGTCCCAATTGCAGATTCATTCCGACCCAGTAGAGATCCAGCCAGGGCGCTTCCATTGAGCCATATATCATCATATTCCGACGGTGGAATCTTGCAGATCGATCCATCCAGCCATTTTGGGCGCAGTCATCCCGGACAGATGTTTGGCGTTGCATGCAGGTGTTCCCTAGCAGATCCGGCCAAACCCTTCCGACCCATTTCATCATTTGACGAGACGATCGTTTTGAGCTATATAGCAGTCGATTCTGATGGTGGAATCTTTTGGGGCACATTTATTGCCCAAGGAGGGGCGCAAACCCCCCAGGGGTCCAATTCCAGTGTCGTAGAGGTCTGATCCGAGTTCCAACAGACATCCCTTCCAGTGTAGAGACCAGGGTGCACTTATTGGAGCAGTTTCGAGCCCATTCTGATGGTGGATTCTTTAGATCGAGTTTTCCAGCTGGCAGCAGTTACCGTATTTCCCCGGGATCGCTCATTTTTGCCTTTCTATCCGTGCATGCAGTAGATCTGTTGTCTTCTTACGGTCACGGGTATTTTTTTTGTTATTCGATTGTATTCCAGTACAGATCCAGGGGATTTGACTGACGTCTAGACTCTATATTTTCAGTAGGCTATTTGTATTTCCATGCATGAACCCTTATTATTCATGATATTGAGCAGTTGACATTCTATACTCTTGCATGCATCTTTATATGATTGTTAAACCTTAATTATGCAACATGCACATGTAATAACTGACATGCAACTACAATAACCGAAGAACATCTCAATCACACAGCTAAAATGCATCCAGAAACCCCTAGTGTATCAGATCTGCACGTCAGAGCATTAGAACAGTAGCGAATATCTTGATCAGCCGGATCAGGGATATTTCATTTTCCTCAGCAATGGAAAGCTTAGACTGTAATTGTTTAGTACTTTCCTCCAGAGCTAACCTCTCTTTCTCCATATTTGCAATACATTGACTATTCTTTCTCATTTCAATTAGTTTTGATTTTAAAATTTTTACCTCTTCCTTAAGTGACTTATTTTGAGCTTCTAAAGCCTTTAGCTCACCAGCAATAGTAGGGGAATGACTAACATGTGACAGAAATGTTTTTCCATGTTCCTTGATAGTTGTATCGTTTACCTTTAAATATTTTCCATCTTTCAAAATGCTTTCCCTTTCAGCAATCTGTCTTTTCAAAATCTCAACTTCATCTACAAGAAGCTCATTTTTTATCTTGTCCTGTGCAACATGCTTTAGTCTTGCATATGTTTTTGCCAAGTGCTCTGCTCTAAGACATAGTTAGGATTAACTGCCAGAACCCTCTGATCATTCTTGTTTGACTGGGTTGATCCTTCTGTCCCGGGTGTTGGTGCTTGTGGGCTGTCATCAAGAATCACAAGGACACCTTCCCTATCTATCAAATGTTGTATAATAGATCTCACACATTTTACCTCCTCCAGTAATCCACTCATTGTATCAAAAACCTGCTGGGAGTTCAAATCTTCAACGTACCACTTGATTAAATCTGCCTGTGAAAAATGAAAGGTTGTCATCATTGGGTGTTTTGCAAATCCCTCCATGTGGGTGCTATCTCCTTCAATGGCACTATAGAACACTTGGATATTTACTTGGCGGTCGATAGACTTGGCATTTGATGTGGCTTTAGTTGCTTACACCTGTAGACTTCATGGCGAATGTCCACTTGGACACTTGGACAGTTGGAAACCGAATGGAAACAACCAAATCGTAACTTTGAAACACTTTGCATAAACGAAAAGGAACCCTGCCACACGGAGATACGAGGAACACTGACTTTGGGCTTTGGGTTAAATGAGAAGTGATAATTTTAAATCATCTGGTGGTCAAATCTCCGAAGAGGAACCTAGCACTCGGAATGGTGAGTCTGCCATTAGTGTGCACCAGTTAGTAGCCTCGAGAGTCTCCAAGAGATTCATATGACTCTCTTGGCGTTGACCTGTGTATCTGGGTGCATGGAGCTCCCCTGCTATATTACTTCTTGTCACCTAGCAATCCTCACCTTTTCACCTTCCAGAACTTTCGTTTGAACACCTGGAACCCCCAATTCGGAGTTTGAGAGATATCCATGGTGTCGAGCACTCTGTACTTTGGCGTTTTAATTTTTGTGTATGGTCTTTTATCCCACATGCAAGAGGGTAAAAACTATTTTGGTTTTTATATACACCAACGGTCGCAATTTATATTCTATTGTAGTGCACCCCTTTTGGGCCCTTCTCGTGAGCTCCTCCTCCACATGATATGATGTCTTGTGCTTAAGCGCTCAGTCTCGGCTGACTCGTGTTGTGTTGCAGATGCTTTTATTGGAGATTGGGCCCGTGGGGTAATTGGCCCAATAAATTTTGCAGAAAAAATATTTGGTGGCGATGAGTTTGGATAAATAAACCTTTCATTTATTTTTTGTTTTTACCAAACTTTAAAATAATAATAAAATATTATTTTAAAATTATATAAAATAATTTTAAAACAATATAATTTATATATAATTTTATATTTAAAAGAGAATTGTAGCTTGGTTTAATATGATAAAGGCAATTTGGCGTTTTTAAGAACCTTTTCAAAGATCGATGAATTGCAAACAAAGAAAGATGGGAGGACCTCGGTAAATTGGATGTGAAGTTTTGAAATTTTAATAAAAATGTATGCAACATTCATAGATTTGACAAAATTGGCAAAAGGTTTTGGAAGTTTGCGACATTGAGAGACTTGCGCAAAATGACTCAAGGTTTGAAAGTTGTTGAAACTGGCAAAATTTTGGCGAGGGACACAAATTTTGGAATTTTCAATATTTGTTCTAACATAGGCTCCATCTAGGGATGACATTTCCCTGCAAGGAGCCAAGAACAGTAGACCACGTGCCTTTATCCATTAGGCGACCTGAAATCAACCTTGTCAAACTCTGAACCCTATCATTTTACCTCCGCTTATTCTGAAACCAAAACCACTTATTTTTTGTAACTGAAGAGGGTTTGCACTTGCTGAAATGATATGTACATATTGAAAACTAAAAACCACCCTTTTGTACAGTGCATCCCTTGGGCTATGGAGTCATAAAGTCTAGAAACAGAACCATACTGGATGCCAAACTGAGAAGGGAACTACTGAAATGAAAACACACTGAAAACCACAATTGCACTCTAATGCTTGAAGTCGAGCTTATTTATATACAGTACCTACTCTAACTAGTTTCATTGATCTGCTTAAGTATAAGAAAATTTCCAAAGCAGCCAAGCAAATATCTAACTAACAAATTTAATTATGCTTCCATCCTTGAGCACAAAAACGACAGGAGCAACTGCAAATTTCAAAACATATCTTGGAAACAGGGACTTACAGTTTTGAAATTTTTCCTTCAAGAAATCAAAGATAAAAAATTCCATACCTCATTTTGACTCCATATAAATTGCCATTGGATCATAGAAAGGAAAAGATATAAAATTTTTGCAATCAGCCCATATCTCCTCCTGCGAATCAAAATGAAACTGCTTCTTTGCTCCATTGTTGGTCTTTTCTTTTTCTAGCTCGGGAATGTCATATTGGGGCTCATGAATGTTACATTGAGGCTCACTAGTATGTTGTTCAATAGTTGGTAAACATGAAGAAGATCAACTGGCCCATTAACCCCCCCTTCTCTTTTTCATCACATGTCCAAGAATCTTCTTCATCATTGTCATACATAGGTTGATTATTTTCATGATGTTGTTGATTGGTTTCTAGTTGAAAAGGTTTCTCTTAAGAAAAAGAATAATGTGTTGCTCATAAACTTCAAGATCACATTCATCACAGTTATCAAACAAAGGAGAACTATTGTTTGTTTCCATGCATGTTGGGAAAGAAATCTACTCTTCTTCATCCTCTGGATACTCGTCATAAACAGGTTGTTCATAAAAAAAATTGAACCTTGAATTTAAAAAATCTTTGTTTCATGATACTCTGGAAATAATGATTGAATATTGACAGCATGATCTTCATAAGGATTTACAACCGTGATTAGATCTGAGACAATTTCAATTACATTTGAATTATTCCCATCATCACAATCATCTTGAATCTCTCCCTGAAATGGTTTTTGGGTAACATGTAGTTCATCATATTTCAGGGCATCTAATTGATTGTAAGACTGATAAGGATCTTCTTTCAAAATTTTCACGATAGCAAGATGACCATGTTCTAATCCAACAAATGATGATTGTATATGGTCTTCAATAAGTTGTTGATATTCACAAAGATCTAGATCAACAATTCCAACATCGTATTGTTCAACCAAACTATCTTCAACATTATTAATGTTAACAAAATCATCATGAAAGTCATTTACCTAATCTTGATCTATTTGAAAGCTTTCTATCATTTCCTTTTCATCTTTATGGATCTTGGCTTGATCTTCATATTGAATATGATCACAAGTGTTATTATGCTCTGATTCTTCATCAACAAATCTTCTCTCATGACAATCATCTTCATCAACTTGAAAACTTTTTGACATTGTTTCTTCTTCTTCATGAAAATTAGCTTGATCTTCTTGAAGGAAATCTTCCTGCTCTGGAATTTTTTCTTGTTCTATGAATTTTTTATTTCAGAAATCTTCAAAAAGAAGTTATGTTGAATAGATTCTCTTGTAATGTTGATGAAAAACTGTGTAAAATTATTTCAATGAGGAAATACTGGAAGGGGATTGAGATTTGTACCAGAGTCGAGCGCCTCCTCCCAATGAAAACATAAACAGCTTCAAGAGGACATATTCATGATATATATCCAATTGATCCATAAGCTTATGAAATTCAAACAAGTGTTGTGCAGGATTGTCACCCACATCTTCTTTGAATTTAGGAAGGATATCTTCCCAAACTCTAATGTCTGGAACAACGTTTGGAAAGCCAAAAATATTTGTAAAATCCAAAGGAGAAAACCTCATAGCAATCCGAGTAGTGAAATAACTTGACATCTTGAAACCAGTGGAGTCGCCAGTGAATCATGTGGAGTCTTCAAACCAAGGAGTCGTCAGGTGAATGATCACAGCCAATTGAATGCCTACCCCTTATTCACCATCAAGGAATAGATCTAAGATTTTGTCGTACCCCAGGGAATATAGAGACCTTCAAAACCATCCTCGGAAAAGGCGCCAAAAAATGTTGTCGCAAGAGTTGACTCTAGGCTATAATAGAGCCAAGCCTTAACACATTTGAAGAAATAATAATTATTTATTGATTAGTTTTTTGGAGGCTTCTAGAACTAGGTCTAAACAATCCTTTCAATCAGTACAGATCAGAAACAAAAAGGAATGACCTCGTCTGCTAAATCCTTTCTAAAATCATGAGGATGCCTAGAAGAATTTAGATGAACAAAACTGAAACGCAAATCCATGTATCTAACAAGGATAAATCTGACCTTCCCTTCAGCAGAAGAGATGACAACGATTTCAAATATATGTACATAGGTCTTGTCTCACTCATAGCAAGATAGAGGAAAAACTATGAACAAATAAAACTTGTAAATTAGGCAAAACAATTAAGATGTAGGTCTTGTTTTACTCACAGCAAAGCAGAGGAAAAACATCACTTAAAGGAATTCTTCTAATTAGCCACAATAGAAGTTTCACTGAATTGTAACCTCTACAAGTTCAATAAATGGATGAGTGGAAGAAAGAAGATTAATGAAAACTTGAGAAACATAACACGGGAAAAGACATGGTTTAATTCAACGAGGTCTCAGAATCTCTTTGGTTTTGTCATGTATTATTAAAAGGAATGCATTATAATCCTAGGCCAAAAGGCTCTTGGGATGTTCCCCCCCTCCTTTCTCTATTACCAAAATCCAAAATATATAAGGAATTACAATCTAATTTATCTCTAACCATTAGAAAAAATATGGATATTGTTTTCAATATCTCGACTATGTGTTAAGTTTTGAACACTAATTTTCCTCCTTGAAATGTGCAAACAATCTTCATATGTTGATTATGCTGCTATGTGTCCTTTTGTTTGATGATTCATCTTCTTGAAACCTGGAACTTCTTGATTGTGTACCTCAAAATTTGGAATTGGTTTCTTATGCGCCTTGGAATGCTATCATCCTGCCTGGAAATTAGTTATCGATAGCTTAATTGATGACTAAATATCTGGAAACAATCTTGTTGTTTATACTCTGCCTGGCAATCTAGAAATGATTGCATATATGTTGCCTTGAGATATGGAACTGCTTGGTCAACTGATGCCTCAATATCAGGAACAAATCCTCCAAATTAAAGATGATCTGGGAGATTTTGACACTTCATCTCTATCTGTTGTGCCATTTCCCCTTAATTGACTCCTTTCGATTTTTAGCAAAATATGGTGCTGAAAAGTGTTATGGATGAATATCATGCTTTGATGGAACCTTGGAAACATTTGATCACTTTGGCATGTAATTTTTAGAAGAAATAAGAATGCCTTTGACTGCCATACGGATACTCTATCGCCTACAATACAGAAACACTCTAACATTGAAATATGAACTTCTTCAATTGCTTTGATTTTACAAGTTTCCAAAGGTTGGAAATTACATCCTTCTCATTCTTGTCCTTGCATTATGCATAAGCATATCGAATGCATGATTACCTATGCCAAGCCATATCCCTTAATAGTTTTGCATCATCAAAATCCATCTTCTTCTCAAGCATCCAGTCGTCTAGAGAAACGAGTAGATTGCTCCAAAAATCCCAAGGCAAGTCTTGAACAGGTCCATCTAAAAATTGTTTGTTGCTTTCATGCTTCAGTTGTTCAAGACACCTTTGAAATGCTTTTACTTCTTCTTGGTATATTTGAAGCTATGATTTTATATCATCGTCTAATTCAAGAATGCACTACTCTAGAACTTTAATCTTTTCATTTAAAAGTAAATTTTATTCATGTGTATGTTCTAACAATCCTTTATCCACTTGAGCTTGAGCTAGAGCTTCTTCTAGTTTGTCAATCTTGTCATGAATAGCTCGATTTGTGATTCCAATATCATCTGGCAAAAGCATTCTCTCGGTCGATCTCTCGGTCGATCTCTCTAGCTCTGCTTGTAAGTGTTCAACTTTTCTATGTAAAACCTGGCATTCAAACTTCACTTTTGCAAGATCATTTGCATTTGCCTCGGCAATGGAAAGCTTGGATTGTAATTGTTTAGTACTTTCCTCCAGAGCTAACCTTTCTTTCTCCATATCTGCAATATATTGACTATTATTGCTAATTTCAATTAGTTTTGATTTCAAAACTTTTACCTCTTCATTAAGTGACTTATTTTGAGCTTCTAAAGCCTTTAGCTCACCAGTAATAGTAGGGGAATGACTAACATATGACAAAAATGTTTTTCCCTATTCCTTGATAGTTGTGTCATTTACCTTTAAATCATTTCCATCTTTCCAAATGCTCTCCCTTTCAGCAATCTGTCTTTTCAAAATCTCAACTTCATCTGCAAGAAGCTCATTTTTTATCTTGTCATGTGAAGCATGCTTTAGTCTTGCATCTATTTCTACCAAGTGCTCTGCTCTAAGACATAGTTAGGATTAACTACTAGAACCCTCTGATCATTCTTTTTTGACTGGGTTGATCCTTCTGTCCCAGGCATTGGTTCTTGTGGGATATCATCAAGAATCATGAGGACACCTTCCCTATCTATCAAATGTTTTATAATACATCTCACACATTTTACCTCCTCCAGTAATCCACTCATTGTATCAAAAATATGCAAGAAGTTCAAATCTTCAATGTACCACTTGATTAAATCCGCCTATGGAAAATGAAAGGTTGTCATCGCTTGGTGTTTTGAAAATCCCTCCACATGGATGTTATCTCCTTCAATGGCACTGTCGAACACTTGGATGTTTACTTGGCAGTCGATAGAGTTGACATTTGATGTGGCTTTAGTTGCTTACACCTGTGGACTTCGTGGTGAATTTCCACTTGGACACTTGGAAACTAAATGGAAACAACCAAATCGTAACTTGAAACACTTTGCATAAACGAAAAGGAACCCTGTCACATGGAGATACAAGGTGTAATATCCCCAAAGATAATTAAATATTAAAGTGTGTATGCACTTAGGAATTTATTTTTGTTTTTGGCAAATTCGGATTTGGAAAATTATTGCCATTTATGGCAATTTAGAATTTGGAATTTGATTAATTGTAATTAATTATTGTGACTGTTGGGAAAATATTTGATTTGACCAACCAACTCTTTGACTATGACACATGTAAACGACAATTATTTTTTATATTAATTGTGGAAGGACAAATGGAACATCCAGGTTGAAATCAGTTGACCATGACTCCATGAGTGGGGAAGAGACTTGAAATACCTCAAGGATAAATTTTACAAGTGGGAAATGAGGAATTTGACCATTGGTAGCCCCTGAAAATCAGGGATTTGTAAAGCTACAAAAATTCCCAAAGGGGGGGAAAGACCTAGGCACAAGAGGCTTTTGGATATAGAGCATATGGGAAGAGGCAGGACACTGCTTAGTATGCTGGAGAGAGGATATCACTTGTTATTATGAGCACTGTTCTGAGTGTGAGGCAAGGGAAATTTATGATCTG
This sequence comes from Picea engelmannii, assembly GCA_009831015.1. NCBI lineage: Eukaryota > Viridiplantae > Streptophyta > Pinopsida > Pinales > Pinaceae > Picea > Picea engelmannii. The sequence goes on along the minus strand of ML790147.1, from coordinate 40,697 downwards.
AAAGAGGACTATAGTGAAAGAGGACTATAGCGAAAGAGGAGCATTGGAGTTTGCCCTTATGGACTCATGGTCAGGCTAGGGGGTGAACGGAGCAAGTAGATTGGCTATTTTGTTCTATGGTTGGGTGGAACTTGGTTGTTCCATTTGGTGTCTCGGCACCTTGTTCATATATGTTCATCTACTCATTTCCTGGTTGAATGTTCTATTGATTAATAGCTGGTAGAATACATCTACTTAATTATTGTAGAATGTTTTGTTGATTAATAGCTGATAGAATACATCTACTTATTCTTGGTAGAATGTTTTGTGGGATAAATAGCTCGTAGAATGAAATGGATTTTAGAATAAGCCTTTACAGTTTAATTTTATTCAACCAGTAAATTGAAGAAAGCTAATGTGAATTTAGTTTCAATGTAGTCGAATATGCATTCTAGCTAAAGACAGCAGAAATAATTGTGGTATGAACTCATAACTCGTACTAGGCATGAAAAGATATATATATGTATATGCATTATTTGATGGAAAAATTGATCTTTACAATGTCAAATGAAGTTCTGGAGACGATTAACATATATTTATTGACTTTTGAATAACTTGAGATTTCAAGTATTTCCATTAAATCCGACAATATTAATGGGGCAGAAAGTTACAGTCCCTTTTCATTTCAAGTAACCCAGAAGCAAATGTTCGGTGATATGTATACATAAAACATACTACATAGTACAGAGGCGTTACAACACTTAAAGAGCCTTCAATTTCTACAAGCGATCTTAACGGTTAAATAATGAAATTGTATTCAACATAGGGTTTCCATTTTGTATTTTCCATTAAGAATTGAAGATACAAGTAAACCAGCTATCTTTGGAAGCCTGGTATAAAACTATCATGATAATAGTATCCTAGGGTGGAACCTGGATCGCTATAAACAGAACCTCGGAGGTTACTTTTTTTTAAGAGACGCCACAAGTTGGAACTCGAATACCTTTTGAGTGAGGTGACCTCGTCAATCCACGTTCTCAGAGCGATTAAGATCTGCAAGGGAAAGATCAAGAATATCAGTACACGGGATTATGAATCAAATCAACAAAAATTAAATATTGAAGATAGAATAATGACCAGGATGAATTTACGAAATAAAAATATTGCAAATTTAATATATGAACTTTACTTTGCTTGCGATTTGGGCACATATGCATTTTCTTCCATTAGCGTCGATGAGGAAAATCACCCACAGGCCCGAAGGGGAGGAGTGGACCAAAAATTGCCTGATGGGTACCTTTGCAAGCAAAACAAGGGTCCCATTATTAGATTATGGTAAGCAAAATTTTAACCAAACATTTCAGAAGGTAAATAAATAAGAAGAACCTTTAAGATCTTAATAACCAGAATGATAAAGAGTTCGCACAGTACAGTGCATGTCAAACAGAGGGGTTTTATTGCCTCTGGATGCGACCTCTATTATCTTGTTTTATACCGAAGAAAAATACAAATATATATAAGCTTCATGCATAGAAGTACAGAAACAGAGAACTCAAATGCATTGGTTTTTTTATTGAATTTAGAATCTGGAGTATTTTTACGCACAGTGAAACAATTGGCCATTTAAATCCTGTACAAGTATGAGTAAGTTATTGACACTTAGAGTAACGCATGAGTCGTAATATCAAATAATATCTACAGTATTCCTAGGAAAGTGTTTACAACTCATATCATATGATCCGAGAGCGAAATGGAGTAAATATTTACAAACCCAAAGAACAATAGAGTTTATGTAGTGTAGAGCATGTCCCACAGAGGCATTATTGCCCAACTTGAAATCATAGATAGGGTTGTGGGACTTTGGCATCATGAATTCTTAACTTACGAGGTAATGGTAAAGTTTACACAGAGCAAAAACAGAGTATAAAAACGAAACCTAAAACACATTTTTGAACCGGCCTTTTAACCACAGAGTTCAGGAACATTAATTTCAAACGTGTAAAGCCCTTTCAGGACCCAATAGCTCAAAGTCTCATCTCTTAATCAATCAGAAAATATTAAAATGGAAGTAGGAGTGACCGAGAAAAGGTCGAGGTCTCGGTCTTGCCGACGAAGACCTCACAATTGCAAAGGATAAATTAACAGAATATACAGAGAGTAATAATACATAGTACTCCTTCATTTGGACATGAAGTAGAGATTACTAAGACTTGTTTTAAGAGTGGAGCTTTAGTGAAGTACATTTGTGGATCCCTTGATAAAAGTTAGAAGCGTGTAGGCTAGAGTCACTTTAGACCATATGATATAACCAGATCGCAATTGCATGAATAGTCAAAACCTTAACCTATTGTGACAAGTGTCATCATTGTAATAAATGGTTGTAATAGGCACATCTTAATGGAAAGGTTGACCACTTTGTATTAGTCGCTCGCAAAGACGTTTAAGATTACATCGTATTTCGATAGTGACGATTTTGGTTGAAAATCAGTCAAGTATAACAGAGTAAAGAAGTTTTAAAGCACCTTGAAGAAAAAAAATGTTGGTAAATTTGAGGTACATTACATATGGTATCAGAGCAAAGGTTACAGCACTTGGACCTTAAATAGGGCCAAAAAAATTTTAGTGCATACTTTTTTGTTTAATGAAAAACTAACAAAACGCTTACTGTTACAAACAGAAAATTTTTATTTCTGTGGTGATAATGGCATCACAGAATGAAGAGGAGATCAGACTTGAAGATAATACCAAGAAAGGACCTCCTAAAGAACCTAGGCAGAATAGGGAAGGAAGTTCAGCTACCCACGTTCTGGAAACAATGAGGAACCTCATCGTAGAACTTCAAGTTTTCAAGGTAGATAATGAGAAACTGAAAAAGGCACACGAAGACCAGCAGAAAATAAATGAAGTACTATTGCATAGCATTGTAACAAAGAAGATCCCAAAATACAATGACAAGGAAGAAGAGGTCAGCAAAAGAGCCTCCAAAAATTCTGGTCCTGAAGCAGAAAATGAGAACATCTCTTATGAAGACACACCATCAGCAGAAGATAAAACATCCACAGGAAGAAAGAGAAAACAGGTGGACCACCTGGAGGGAGAGTTTAAGAAAATCAAACCGTCCACCTTTGACAAGGAATCGAGGATAGGGGAGGAGGTTGAAGCATGGTTACTAGACATAAAAAAGTATTTCCAGATTTACAATTATTCCAGCAACACGAAGGTCAGAATGGCCATATATAACCTGAAAGGAAAATCAAGTATATGGTGGCAGGATCTGAAGTTGGCCAAGGGCCTAGAAGAAAAACAGATGGAATGGTCGGATTTCAAGAAATACTTCAAGAAATAGTATTTATCAGAAAGTTATTATGAGAGAAAGACCAAAGAATTTTATGAGCTAATACTCGGTCAAATGACTATGGAGGACCTTATAAACAAATTCCTTGAATTATTAAGGTTTGTGCCTTATATCAGGGAAGAGAAAGTAAAACTCCAGCGGTTCCTAAGATGCTTACCACATTCCTATAAGGATAGAATTGACAACCCCAAAACCTTGAGTGAAGTTTTTAGAAAGGCCTGGATGTGTTATGACCAATACAAATAGTGGTATGAACTTCCCAAGGCTTGGAAATATAAGAAGCAAGACAGAATGAACCAGCGGAAGAAGGGATTCCAGCCAACCCCTTTCCAAAATGTAGCAAATAATTTCCCAAGGAAATATTTTCACTCCAATAACCAGAATACCCAAGGGGGAGGTAGACCAGTTAATCTGGGAACCAAGAAGTTTGGGGACAGCCCCAGAGAACCGTTAAAATGCTGGGAATGTGGAGAGCCTCACTTAAGGAGGATTTTTCCACGTCTAACTTTTGCAGCAAGGACCACAATTCACAACCTGTAAGAGGCCTCTACAGTGGGAGATGTGGGCAGAAGTGTACACAGGATCAATGCAGTTGTAGATGGTCGACAAGTTGATCACCGATCCACTATAGTGGAAGTTGAAGGTAAAGTTAATAATAATTGTATTTCTGTTTTAATTGATCCAGGAGCTACTTTGAGTTATGTTTCTCCCGGTGTAGTGGATTCAAATAAACTTAATAAAGTAAGGCATACAAAGTCTTGGCTAGTACAACTAGCAACAGGAACAAAAAGAAAAGTAACAGGTTTCATTTCTGATTGTGAGTTCAGTTTAGATGGTCAAAACACAAAGATAAATCTGAATATTCTACCATTAGGGTCTTACGATATAATTATTGGAATTGTAACGCCCCCGGCCATCAACCCCACGGTCGAACCAACACTATTATGCAGAAAAACACTTCTGTAACACATTATGCATTCTAATGAACTTAAAACACTTAATTACAGTTAAACACAGAATTACTGCTAGCATTTTAGAGTTAATGGAAATAACAATAATTCATATGCACAACAAAATATGTGATAGCATTGCAAGAATCACAGGTATGCAATTTAATTAATTACAGAATTACAAAACATAGTGACACTTATCTTTGAAACTGTCATGCACCACCAACTGCGTGTAGACCTTCCACGAACCTCCCAGCCTTAGACCATGCTGCTCATCACTCTCAGCAATAGGTCACCCCCGAGCTGGGACTAAGCTCCATCGGATAAGGAATCCTAGGCTAGGTAAGGTTTACAGGAAGAATACACGTAAAAGAAGGAGGATTCTCTCCCAGAAACCACTTATGCCCACTGCCCACAAACTCTCCTTCCCCACATGCCTGTCCCACCCCAGGAGTATACACCTTCTCTGTCACCTAGATAGTCCTTCAGCTACTAACCTCCCTTGCCTTGGGCTTCAGCAACAAACCAGACCATAAATCTTCGAGTTCTGTGGCAACTACAAGGTTCCTTCCAGGAGCTCTCTCCTTCCTCTGCGCACTCTCTCACCTGGAGAGAGTCACTCACAGGCTTGGTAAAACCTACCTCTTCAAAAACAATCACCTCCCTCACCTGGAGAGAGGTTACACACAGGTCATACAACCAGTTTCCTTAATCTTGTTCCCGTATAAAGCAGAAAAACAACAAGGCTCAGCAACGAACATACAACAGCAGCAAACCACACCCAGCCAAGAACTACGTGGCCGCCATAGTCAACTGGGACAACAAACACGGATTTCCCAAAACAGGTGACAGACAGACACTTCAGCATAACAAGGCTCAGCAATTACGAGACACTTTGTGTTTCCCCAACCAGCAATAAAGGACAGACTCATTATCAATTCTAATCCAAATTTAGTTGATAATGAAATAACATTTAGCATCAAGTTTAATTATAAATAAATCCATTATAAAACAGAGATGAGGATAGTTTATTAAGGATTGTGCATTCTCAAAGAAAGAGGAATTGTTATCACAACGCTCATAAGGGACTCCTCCATTATCATCAGAGCCTTTTCTATATGAAAGATGCTAAAAACGTTGCACTAATTAGAATGATTCAAAAGTCCTTGGACCTAGCCAAGTATCTAGTTAAAATTGATTTCTTTCAAGTAATAAGAAGGAAAAATAAAATGGTGAACCACGAAGCCAACTATGATGTATGCATGAGATAATATTATACTATAATCAATGGAAGAGAAGCATTACCAAAATTCTTCCATGACAAACATCAAACATGCATCAAGGATCCACTCATCAATAAGGTGAAAATACATTCATGTGGGAAAGGTTGGAGTAATAAATTCCACGCCCTTTAGTTGTAGTTACTTGAAAACAATTGGAGTTATAAGTGTTATGTGGAATTTTTGGATCTTTGTGTGTGGGTTTTTCATTGAGTTAGGTCTCACGGGTTCATGTGGGAAAAATTGGAGTAATTAATCCCACGCCCCTTAGTTGTATTTACTTGAAAACAATTGGAGTTATAAGTGCTCTGTGGAATTTTTTTATCTTTGTGTGTGGGTTTTTCATTAAGTTAGGGCTCAAGGGTTCTAATGAGTTTCTTTTAGTGTCCCGAATTTATTGTTTAGTCTATGATTTGGGGGTGTGGTGGCTCTAGGGATACAACTTGAGTGGGATAGACCTGCAAACTCTTTCAGTATGCTCCCATTCTACTTAGTGGAAGTTGTATATTTATACCTATGGAAAGCCATGGCCCATTGTCATTACACAATAATTTTTGTTCCCTTTGTGATTTAGTTCTTGTAAAATGAGGCATTAAACGTTGTGGTAGAGAGATGACCAAGATGCAAAACTTCATGGTGGATAGAGCTAGAAAGTGTAGTAGATGGGAAGATGACTAGCAAGAGCTATGGAAAATTGAGAGTAGGGAGAGAGCCAGAGGTGTGGTGGATATGAAAATATTAATGCACTCGTAGAGGCAAAAGCATATTGAATTATAGGAGAGGATATGAACCCTAAGTGCATGGGTTGACGAAGTGGTGGAATACCAGGTCTGCAAGGCCTTCATAAAATCCCCTAAGGCTTACCCCCATTGAAGTAAAAAAATAGTCTAGAAAAGAGGTCTCCCCTTTGGGATAGAAAAATATGGAGCGAAGCAAGGGCGAACCAGCTTGGACAACCACACAGGCACGGGTAGAAGAAGCCACCATGGGCTTCTTATTTTAATTTTATGTTTAAATTTCCAAAATGTATTTCCATGTTATCTTACTTTTGCACTAGTTTGTAAGAGAATATACCTACCAATACTATAGTTTAAGTTCTAAAATAAGACAAGTCATCTTTTGTGTTAGAAAAACTATTTATTTTGCTTAAAACCTTTACCAAAATTCAAATTTTGTATTACATGACTATAGTGTTCAATTATAACACATTTTCTAATACAAATATAACTATTTCTATAATAATAATTTAAACTTTAAATGAAGATTAAAAATTTTAAATTCATTAATGATTAAAGATCTTGAACTTCCAACTTAAAAAAAGTCAATTTACCAGCAAATGATTATCTCTTACTGTTAAGAACCAAACATCAATATAGCATATAAAAACCTCAGGAAAAGTACTCAACGCCTTGAAAAAGAGATAATATCAGATAATAAGCCTCTTCGAGGGGGCAACCTCCTTTTACCCCACTTAAATGTTCAAGTACAAGA
>ML790147.1:0-28871 GCA_009831015.1 Picea engelmannii | reverse complement strand
GCCTAAAGCCGACATAATTAAAATAACATTACTAATCTAAATTACAACTAATGGCCTAAAGCCGACATAAATAAAATAGCATTACTAATCTAATATGCCCCAATTAAGGGGTAATGAGCCAACATTAGGGCTTAACACTTACATTAAAGGTCATATAAAAGCTATAGTAAGTTGTATTTAATTCATTATCAAAATTTTAAAATATATGATCAATTTATTTTGGACAAATCCTTAATAACAAATAAATGTATCATACAAACTACCTTTAAATATAATATTTTCCTACAAAAAATTAAACTCTTATAACTGTATTCTAAGTGTAATCATAATTTCAAATGTTCAATATTTCATATAATCATAATCATAATTTCAAAAGTTCAATATTTCATATAAAATATTTTGGAATTCCATTTTTTTATTATCAAAATTCAGTTAATATTTTATATGATTAAAATTTCAAAAGTTCAATATTTCATATAAAATGTTTTGGAATTTCGTTTTTTTAATCAAAATTCAGTTAGTTAATTAATATGTGAAAATATTTTAATTGAACTACCATTCCAACCAAAAAATACCATTCCAACAAAATGTTTTGGAATTTCATTTTTTTAATCAAAATTCAGTTAGTTAGTGTTGACCAATATTTGGTCACCTATATATTCATGCTCCTAGGATAATAAAAAAAATGATATTGGAAGACGAATATTTTTGAACTATTATATGTTCATTGGATAGCCCTCAATATCACCTTCGCCATGGCTTTCGTGGAATCAAAATCGGAGTCCCCATGACCAAGATACACATACTTTTGTCCTAAAGTCTAATGGAGGTGCTACAAGAAGAAATATGAACAATGTTCTAAGTCACATGTTCTCTCCTCTCATTTCATTCTCTCATTCTATACTTAGTCTTTTTCCCATTGTCTTGTTACTTTCATATTCCCCTTACCATTTTCCACACTCAACTATTTTCCTTTATTCCTTTCCACGTTCACATTCATTTCTCTTTTCCTTTATTTTCCCGTTTCTTTTTATTTTTCTTTCCATATTTCTTTATCTTGTTTTTCCTTTCTTTCCTTTTCCCTTTTCTGGTTCCCAAATTTCACATAATTCCTTTATTTCCCATATATTTCTTTTCATTTTTCATATTTTCCATATTTCTTTCTATATTTCACGTGACCCATTATATACTTTCCAGACTTAGTTTTATTTACTATGGCTTACCGCGGGTTCGCGGGTTGGTGATATTTCTTAAGAGTATGTACTATCTCCCCTACCCTCACAATGCACTTTGACTTTCGTCATCTTCATAATGCACCCAACTCTTTTACTACTCTCTAGTATGTAACTTCTCCAACACTTAGCCAAATATATGAGTTACCACGAGTTTGTGGGTTGGTGAGGGTTGGTGATGTTTATTTCATGTTATATGAGTTTGTCCATTCACATAAACCCGTGAACCTGCCATATTATTTTAATAATATTTTTTCTATCCTAAGTTATATGAGGAACATCTCCAAGTGACACATGGCACTTTATTAACCAATGAGATACATCCACATGGCACTTTATTAACCAATGAGATACATCCAAATGGCAGTTAATGGATGATGCCACATGGCAACTAATTAATGAAGACACGTGGCAACATACAAAAAAGTGACACATGGCATGATTTTATTGGATGACATATGACATATTTTTATGGGAATATTGTTGGCCTACTGAGTGATGACATGTGGCAACATTTGGTTGGGTAACTTATCATTATTGACTGGGTAGATTGGTGGTTGAATGGGCATACAAAATTGTTATTATATTCAATAATTTTCCAAGGGTCAAAATCCTTCCACCTCCATAATTCCTTCTTTTCTTGTGTTTCTTGCTAAGTATATCAAACACTTAGTTTTATATATCTTAAAGAATCTAATATTCCAATGCATGTGGGATATACTTTCAAAACAAAAAGTCAAATTTTATGAAGGAAAGCACGAAATTTATCCAAGGGCCCATATTTGCCCATCAATTTTGATCGACAGTGGTTGAGCGTTGATCTTGCAGAGACCATAACTTTAGCTTCGGGTGTTAGAATTGCGCAAACTTTATACCGTTGGAAAGGTATTTCAGTGTAGAATATATTGTTAAAGGTTTTAAGTGCTTAAAGTTGATACATTTTTCTCATAAATTAAAATATCACTTAGCTTCATTTTTAATGGGCTTGCGTGACAACCCAACTTCATGAGCTCATATCTTGAGATCCGAGCGACAGATTTGGAAAAAAATTATATCATTGGAAAGTTCAGACAATTAAGAGAAAATCAGAAGTCTTTTACATGGATAAAACGTCGGTTTTCACTTCCATAAAATTAAATTACAGTCATCCTCTTTTAGTGGAGAATTAATTAAATTTTAAAAAATAAAAGTTTAATTAAAAACTTTTATTAAAAGGGGAGAGGTACCCACTTTCAATGTAATTATATTAATGATGTGAATTCATTCATGAGGAATTAATGAAACATTAATTAAAGGGAATGTTTCAAGAAGAAACTTGTACGGGAAGAAAACCCTAATTGCTCGGGTAGTTAGAAAATCTCTTCTTAAAAAGATAAGAGAGGCTTCATTAAAGGGACCAAGAGAATCAATATTGTCGAAGGGGCAGGGAATAATATCAGAAGAAGAAGAAGGTACAACCATGGATACACAATCAATCTTTTGATCAAAAGAAATAAATCTCCATCTTCTCCATTTTTTTATATATATTCTTCTACACCACTTCTCATAGTTTTATGCTCGAATCTCAGAGTTGGGCACAAGGCTGAGTTGTTGAGTGTTCTTCTTATATTCTTATAAGATCTTTTCTTATATGATCATGGAGTATTTTCAGCCACCTATATGGATGTCAAATCTTTTGTAATGAAGAACATATTTCATAAATAAAACTCCACAAATAATTGTTTTGGGGTTGATCTTGGTTGTGCTTTGTAACCCTGTTTTCAGAATATAAAGTATTTGAGGTTGACCTATCAAATTCTCTTTTGATCTTGATTGCAGTACTCTATTAAAATTCTTTGAGATGATCAAATCATTCTCTCCTATGAAGAAGATAGTTATGTATTTATATATTGTTAAAAAGATTGTGCGTGATGTTGATCACAATTTAATTCTGATGTTGAAACCCTCCTTCAATATTTTATTTTGTTGCACATAAAGATTGTACTCAGGTTATTGAAGAACCATTTTATTTCATAATCTCAAGCAATAAATATTTAGGTTTTGATGCCTAGCACTCTCCTAATCCAAGATATTACAGATATATCATTTAGTCCAAGAGGAGTACCAACTCTCTAAAAACGAAGGGGGACTAATGTCCTTGTGAGGTTGTCGTTTTGGCCCCAACAGATTCAACCGTCAACATTTTTGGAAACCATACTGGGGAGGATTTATTTTCAAGATATTTTAGGAACCAAAAATCTCCATGGCTCAAATTTTCGAGATGAAGATTCAGGTAAATTGTTGCTTATTGTAAGCATGGCTGACCTTTTTTGTAATATCAAAAAGAAACAAGAAGCACCAAAGATTCAGGAGAATGAACTCCCTGGAAAAATTCAAAATGAAGGGTTTCATTCATGTCACAATGTTTCTTTATATTCTTCATCAAGACCATCAATGGCTTTGCAAGACTCAATAAAAGGGATAATACTCAAAGAAGGAGATGATTTTATAATACCCCTTTAAATCTACCAGAAGTAGACTTTCAAATGCCCAATATTCCTATTGAAATTTTTTATTCATTCTTTTGGGATGCTTCAGAAGATGTCAAGCAACACTTGAATAATTTTAATGGTACGTGTTATGATTTCAACCTCACTGAAGACAATGTTACATGTAGATTATTCCTACAAACTCTACAAGAGGATGCTCTTGAATGGTATAGTTCATTAATGCCTAACTCCATTACTAGTTGGTGTTGGAAGATTGGTTTTTGTCATTGATGTCAACCCTAGTCATTGGTTTTGGACCGCAAGATTGATGAAGATATTTGGACATGAAGGACAGTGCACATGCAGACACAACACCCATGGATGGATAGTATACATCATGTTGTTTCTAATGGTAGGTGGCACGTCACGTGGATCCTCGTGGTTGAGGAAAAATGAATTTTTGAAGATGACAAAGTGAACTGAAGAAGGAAGTACAGGTCGACCCTGGAGATAATTAAAGAAAATAATTACAAAATAAGAAAGTGTCAGGTCTGCCCTAATGTTAAAAGGAAGTGACATAAAGGGTATATATATATATATCATTATACATTCATTTTAAATACACACAAGTCGAATTTCTGAGGAAATCTGAAGTAAAGAAGATCGGATTTCAAGGGAGGATGCAGTCTTTTGGTGATGTGTTCTAAGGTATGTTATTTACAGGTCATCTTAACATTTTCGCTATAAATTTTTTCTAGAACTATTCAAATGGTGAAATTGGTATGTTATTGAGAAGACATATCTAGGTACCTGTGGTAAAAATTTCATCTCTTTATTCACTATACATTTGGAGATACACTCTGTGGAAGATAGGGTTTTTGACTAGTCTTGAAGCTAGTCATAAACAGGTGTTCCGAGTAAAACAGTCATAAATTCTTCATAGAGAACCCAAATGAAGTGAGACCAATTTCATTGGAAAGAGTACGGGTTTTATTTTCTTGTGTGTGAATTTCAGAATCTGGTGTTAAATATTGAGCGCGGGGCATTATGTACAAGTTTGTTCTCCTGAATAAACCAGAATTGAATAAGGTCTACCATTCTCTCTATAATTTATTTTTGGGGAGGATTCAAGGAGTGAAAATTGGAGGAGTTTCAGATAATACATTGAGTTATATTATCTACAAGATTAGAGTATTCTAATAAGTGAATAATTGTAGAAGTTGAAGAAGTCTCAGGAAGCATTATTTGGTTCTATGTGATGGTCAGTTGATGGTGATGATTTAATGTAAAGTTTTATTATCTCTCATATATTCTTGGGTGGAAGGAAGGGGCAAGGATGGAGAGGTAAAACCTCTCTTGATATTGGAGGATTGTATCTTCCTTTTGGACATTTATCCCTCCCTTTATATTTGGAAGCTGGAGCTACCTTTGGAAGTCATTACTCCCCTTAAACAATAACTATTGATTATTTCTCATATATTGTGCATGGTGTATTGCGATGTATTGGTGTAACTCTTATACTAATGTTCATTGCTCATTGGATATAATTGAATGGTTTAAGTATAAGTTGAATTTTTTTTTAAATTGTACTTGATATTTATTCACCCCCTTCTCAATATCAACAGATGGGATGTGTTAGAAGCTTCATTTGTAGAAAATTTCATCCCAAAGATGCATTCATATGTTTTTGTTGATGTTTTAAATGTTGCTTCCCACCCATCCTCTCCCATATGGAAGCAAGATAACAAAATGCCGGATTTTGAAGAAGAATCTAATCAAAGAGTGGATGAAATTCTTAAGTCAAGTCATGTTGCTGAAGACGAAGATGAAACTTCCAAAATACAAGAAGAAAATTTCAGCTTCCTATATACTCCATATGAAGATATTTCGAGCAACAAATTTGAGAATGAAATTGAGAAGCCTACACCAAATATACAAGAAGATTTCATCCTTGTAATAGATGATGAAACATCACAAGAGAACTTACAACAAGAAGAATTGGCGAAAGAAAACAATTTTGAGAATAAAGAATATAATCATTGCATAGAAGAAGAACATTTCCAAGACATCGCCAATGAAACAATAATTTTGAATGTGGAAAAAGAAGAAAAAGAGAATGTTTTCAAGAAATAAATTTCTCATTTGATTGAAGATAGTAGCACTTTGGGGCAGTCAAGAGTAGATTATATTGAATATTGGTTCGAAAGTATTGTCATCCCGCCAATGCAAACAAGTCTTATGCACACATTGTTCGATCCCATTGTGGTACATTTTGGGCATGCTCATGATTTTCATACTCCTGATTTATTGGTAGCAACCCCCATATTTCTCTTACTATTGAAGCCCATTTCACAAGTCAATAGGATGCTCAAATGGATCCATTGGAAATCTTCCTACACCTAAGGTTCCCCTTTCTTTTAAGTAAGTTAGGGTAGGTAGATCATGTATGTACATATTTTGTTTCCTCAATTAAGTTTTTCATAATAAGACAGTTTTTATATTGAAGTTCGAAGATAACTCCATGAAAAAAGAAGAATTACAAGAGTTCAATTTGAAGATGACTCCATACCCCAATGGAGAAGGTAACTGGTCTTAAGATTCCAGTGTTCTCAACAACCCGCAAGGGGTCACTGTCTCGTAGTTGCAGCGAGTTGTTGACCAAAATTTGGTCACCTATATATCCTCTCTCTTGGAATAATAAAAAACAAATATTGGAAGATGAATATTTTTGAACTATTATGTGTTCATTGAATAGCCCTCGGTATCATCTTTTCCATTCCTTTTACGGAATCAAAATCGGAGTCTCCATGACCAAGATATGCATACTTTTGTCACGAAGTCTAATGGAGGTGTTACAAGAAGAAATATGAAAAATGTTCTAAGTCACATGTTCTCTCCTCTCATTTCCCTTCACCCCTATTCATTCCCTCATTCTATACTTAGTATTTTTTCCCATTGTCTCATTACTTTCATATTCCCCTTACCATTTTCCACAGTTAACCATTTTCCTTTATTCCTTTTCACATTCACATTCATTTCCCTTTTCCTTTATTTTCTCATTTCTTTTTATTTTTCTTTCCATATTTCATTATCCCATTTTTCATTTCTTTCCTTTTCCCTATTTCCTTTCCCAAATTTCATGTAATTCCTTTATTTCCCATATATTTCTTTTCGTTTTTCATATTTTGCATATTTCTTTCCATATTTCATGTGACCCATTATATACTCTCAGTTAGTTTTATTTATTAAGGCTTACCGTTGGTTCACGAGTTGGTGATATTTCTTAAGAGTGTGTGTTATCTCCGCTACTCTCACAATGCGCTTTGACTCCTGCCACCTTCATAATGCACCCAACTCTTTTTACTACTCTCTACTATGTAACTTCTCCAACACTTAGACAAATATATGAGTTACCACGGGTTCGCGGGTTGGTGAGGGTTGGTGATGTTATTTCATGTTATATGAGTCTGTCCGGCCGATTCTCGAGACTTAGAATATTTTACAACTTCTTTTTACTACTATTTACCTCTCCTCACCAATTCACCTACACTTAGAATTTTTCACACTCATTTCTTACTATGTATTACCGCGGGTGACTTCCTCACCTACCTCTGCATTCACGTAAACCTGCGAACCCACCATATTATTTCAATAATATTTTTCTTATCCTAAGTTATATGAGGAACATCTCCAAGTGACACATGACACTTTATTAACCAATGAGATACATCCACATGGCATTTAATGAATGGTGCTACATGGCAACTAATTAATGAAGACGCGTGACAGCATACAAAAAGTGACATATGGTGTGATTTTATTGGATGACATATGCCAAATTCTTATGGGAATATTGTTGGCCTACCGAGTGATAAAATGTGGAAACATTTGTTTGGGTGACTCATCATTGTTGACTGGGCAAATTGGTGGTTGACTGGGCATACAAAATTATTATTATATTCAACAATTTTCCAAGGGTCGAAATCCTGCAAGCTCCATAGTTCCTTCTCATCTTGTGTTTCTTGCTAAGTATATCAAACACTTAGTTTTATATATCTTAAATAATTTTATATCCCAATGCATGTCGGATAGAATTTCAAAACAAAAATTCTAATTTTATGAAGGGAAGCACGAAATTCATCCAAGGTCCCACATTTTCCCATCAATTTTGATCGGCAGTAGTTGAGTGTTGATCTTGCAAAAACCATAACTTGAGCTCTGGGTGTTGTAATCGCACAAACTTATACCGTTGGAAAGGTATTCTAGCGTAGAAGATGGTGGTATAGGTTTCAAGTGCTAAAATTTGACAATTTTTTCTCATAAATTAAAATATCAGTCAGTTTCATTTTTCATGGGTCTGCGTGACAACCCAACTTCATGAGCTCATATCTTAAGATCCGAGCGACGAATTTGGGAAAATTTTGTATCATTGAAAAGATGAGACGATGAGACATAATAAGTGGTCTACATGGATAAAAATTTGGTTTTCACTCCCATAAAATTAAATTACAGTCATCCTCTTTTAGTGGAGAATAATTTAAATTTTAAAAAATAAAAGTTTAATTAAAAAAAATTATTAAAAGGGTAGAGGGAGCCACTTTCAATGTACTTGTATTAATGATGTGAATTCATTCATGAAGAATTAATTAAATGGAATGTTTCAAGAAGAAACTTGTACAGGAATTTCAAGAGAGGAAGAAAACCCTAACTGCTCAGGTAGTTAGAAAATCTCTTCTTAAAAAGAGAAGAGAGGCTTCATCAAAGGGGCCAAAAGAATCAATATTGTCAAAGGGGCAGGGAAGAAAATCAGAGGAAGAAGAAGGTACATCCATTGATACACAATCAAGCTTCTAATCAAAAGAAATAAATCTACATCTTCTCCATTTTTTTATATATATTCTTCTACACCACTTCTCATAGTTTTATGCTCGAATCTCAGAGTTAGGCACAAGGCTGAGTTGTTGAGTGTCCTTCTTATATTATTCTAAGATATTTTCTTACATGATCATGGAGAATTTGCAGTCACCTATATGGTTGTCAAAGCTTTTGTAATGAAGAACATCTTTCATAAATAAAAATCCACAAAGAATTGTTTTGGGGTTGATCTCGACTGTGCTTTGTAACCATGTTTGCAGAATATAAAGTATTTGAGGTTGACCTATCAAATTCTCTTTTGATCTTGATTGCAATACTCTGTTAAAATTCTTTGAGATGATCAAATCATTCTCTCCTATGAAGAAGATATTGATGTATTTATATATTGTTAAAAAGGTTGTGTGTGATGTTGATCACAATTTTATTATGATGTTGAAACCCTCCTTCAATCTTTCTGTGTGTTGCACATAAAGATTGTACTCAGGTTATTGAAGAACCATTTTATTTCATAATCTCAAGCAATAAAGATTTAAGTTTTTCTACCTAGCACTCTCCTAATCCAAGATATTACAGATATATCTTTTAGTCCAAGAGGAGTACCACCTCTCTAAAAATGAAGGGGGACTAATGTCCTCGTGAGGTTGTCGTTTCGGTCCTAACGGATTCAAGCGTCAACAGTTAGTTAATATGTGAAAATATTTTAATTGAACTACTATTCCAACCAAAAAATACCATTCCAACCGAAAAATACAAGGTCTGGAAGCTTTATAGTGTTATGTTGCTTAATCCACCATTTCAAAACCAAATCCCATATCTAACCAAATCTTCATATTATATTTTAAAACCCTTTGTTCCCTGCAACCCCTGTAAATGAGGGAAAGCCATGGTCCATTTCCATTACGTCAATAATTATTATGCCAGTTGTGATTCGCGTATTGTATCAAACGTTGTGGCGGAGATATGATTGAGATGAAAAACTTCATGGTGGACAAAGGCAAGAAGAAAAGTAGATAAGAAGATGATTGGCAAAAGATATGGTAAATTGAGAGTAAGGAGAGAGTTAGAGTTATGGTGGATACGAAAGTCGACATGCACTTGTAGAGGTAAACATAGTTTGAATTAGAGGAGATGATGAGAGTTATGGGTGCATGGGTTGACAGAGTGGTAGAATACATGGGCATCTTTTCAAAGAACATTGGGATTCCCCCTTCTATAGTCTATAGGGAATCTATAAAATTCCCCTCTTATACCCCTATTGAAGTCATAAAAGGGTCTAGAAAAGAGGCCACCCCTTGGGACAACAAACATGGATAGAAGCAAGGGTGAACCAACTTGGATGACCACGTAAGCATGGGTAGAAGAAGTTGCCAAGGACCTGTTATTTTTAATATTATGTTTAAATTTCTAACATGTATTGTCATGTTATCTTACTTTTGCATCAATTTATAAGGAAATATGCTTGTTATTATTATATTTTTCATTCTAAAATAAGTAAGGTCATATTTTTGTGTAAAACGATACTCTCAATTTTACTTTAAAACCTCAACCGAAACTCAAATTTTGTATTATATAATTTTACAGTCCAACCACAACTTTTTTTCTAATACAAATATAATTGTTTCTATAATTAATAATAACAACAATAATACCTTAAACCAAAACTAAAATTTTAACTTCAATAATTTTTAAGGATCCCGAACTTCCAAAAAAATTCAATTTTCGATCGAATAAATATCTCTTACCTTTAAATGTCATAATGACTTGTATTTTGATTCATTATCAAAATTTAAAAATTTATGATCAACCACCTTAAATATATTATGATCAACCACTTTTGGATAAATCCTTAACAACCAATAAGGGTATCCATAATTACACCCCTTTTGAACCACCTTTAAATATAATATTTTTCTTCAAAACTTTAAAATATTCCATAACTATACCCTTTATAGACTACCTTTGAATATAATGTTTTTATGTTTTTCTTCTAAATGTTAAAATCTTCCTGTAAATCCAAGATAACCATACTCTTCTAGAGTGTAATCATATTTTTTCAAAAGTTTAATATTTCATACAAAATGTTTTGGAATTTCAATTTCAATCCAAATTTAGTTGATAATGAAATAACATTTAGCATCAAGTCTAAAGTCATTACAAAGTAGTATAGGAAGCGCAGTTTATTAAGGATTGTGCATTCTTAAAGAAAGAGGAATTGTTATCACAATGCTCATAAGGGACTACTCCATTCTCATCATAGCCTTTTCTATATGAAAGATGCTCAAAACACTACACTAATTAGAATGATTCAAAAGTTCTTGGACCTAGCCAAGGATCGAGTTAAAAATGATTTCTTTCAAGTACTAAGAAGGAAAAATAAAATGGCGAACCACCAAGCCAATTATGGTGTATGCATGAGAGAAGGTTATACTATAATCAATGGAAGAGAAGCATTACCAAAATTGTTCAATGACAAACATCAAATACGCATCAAGGATCCACTCGTCAATAAGGTGAAAATGCATTCATGTGGGCAAGGTTTGAGTAATAAATCCCATGCCCTTTAGTTGTAGTTACTTGAAAACAATTGGAGTTATAAGTGCTATGTGGAAATTTTGGATCTTTGTGTGTGGGGTTTTCATTGAATTAGGGCTCAAGGGTTCATGTGGGAAAGGTTGGAGTAATAAATCCCACACCCTTTAGTTGTAGATACTTGAAAACAATTGGAGTTATAAGTGTTATGTGGAATTTTTGGATCTTTGTGTGTGGGATTTTCATTAACTTAGGGCTCAAGGGTTCTAATGAGTTTATTTTAGGGTCTCGACTTTATAGTATAGTCTATCTTTTGGGGTGTGGTGGCTCTAGGGCTACAACTTGAGTGGGATAGACCTGCAAACTATGTTGGTAAGCTCCCCTTCTACTTAGTGGAAGTTGTATATTTCTACCTATGGAAAGCCATGGCCCATTACCATTACACCAATAATTTTTGTGCTCTTCGTGATTTATCTCTGGTAAAATGAGGCATCAAACGTTGTGGTAGAGAGATGACCAAGATGCAAAACTTCATGGTGGACAGAGCTAGGAAGTGTAGTATATGGGAAGATGATTGGCAAGAGCTATGGAAAATTGATAGTAGGGAGAGAGCTAGAGGTATGGTGAATATGAAATTCTTTCATGCACTTGCAGCAACAAAAGCATATTGAATTAGAGGTGAGGATATGAACCCTAAGTGCATGGGTTGACAAAGTGGTGGAATATCTAGTATGCAAGGCCTCCATAAAATCCCCTCAGGTTTACCCTCATTGAAGTAAAAAAATAGTCTAGAAAAGAGGTCTCCCCTTTGGGATAGACAAATATGGAGCGAAGCGAGGGCGGCTCAGCTTGGGCAACCACACAAGCATAGGTAGAACAAGCCACCATGGGCTTGTTATTTTAATTTTATGTTTAAATTTCCAAAATGTATTGCCATGTTATCTTACTTTTGCACTAGTTTGTAAGGCAATATACCTACCAATACTATAGTTTAAGATCTAAAATAAGCCAAGTCATCTTTTATGTTAGAAAAAACTATTGATTTTGCTTAAAGTCTTGACTAAAATTCAAATTTTGTATTACATAACTCTATTGTTCAATTATAACACCTTTTCTAATACAAATATAACTATTTCTATAATAATAATTTAAACTTTAAATGAAGATTAAAAATTTTAAATTTATTAAAAGATCTTAAACTTCCAACATAAAAAATTTCAATTTATCATCAAATAAATATTTCTTACATTAAAAGTCGTATAAAAGCCATAATAAGTTGTATTTAATTCATTATCAAAATTTTGATATATATAATGAATAACTTTTGGACAAATCCTTAATAACCAATAAACGTATCCTACAAACTACCTTTGAATATAATATTTTCTTAAAAAAAATTAAACTCTTATAACCATACTCTAAGCGTAATTATAATTTCAAAAGTTAAATATTCCATATAATCATAATTTCAAAAGTTCAATATTTCATATAAAATGTTTTGGAATTCCATTTTTTTATTATTAAAATTCAGTTAATATTTTATATAATTATAATTTCAAAAGTTCAATATTTCATATAAAATGTTTTGGAATTTAATTTTTTAATCAAAATACAGTTAGTTAATTAATATCTGAAAATATTTTAACCAAACTACCATTCCAACCAAAAAAAATACCATTTCAATAAAATGTTTTGAAATTTCATTTTTTTAATCAAATTTCAAATTAGTTAATTAATATGTAAAAATATTTTAACTAAACTACCATTCCAACCAAAAAAAATAAAGTGTGAAAACTTTAGTGTTATGTTGCTTAATCCACCATTTCAAAACCAAATCCCATATCTAACCAAATCTTCATACTATATTTTAAAACCCTTTGTTACCTGCAACCCCTAAAAAGGTAAAGGCAACAATGATCGGGGTAATCATAAATAACTTACAGTTAACACCAAGCATCCAGGCTATTTATAAAAAGGCTGCACAAAATCAACTTAGTCAAGGAAGAAAGATTAGTGATTTTGAAACTTTAAATTAGTGGTAGGATTTGTCACGTGTCTTAGTATCTTCTTCAATGGACTTTTGTATTTTTTTATTGTAATATAATCGATAAGATGTCATTCGTTGGAAAGCTACTTAATATATGCCTTAAAAATCTCCAGTGGACTTATAAAATGAGAATGCACTAAATTGTCTATATGAAGGATATTATTCTTGAACGATATTATTCAGAGATTTTGCAGCAGCCTTTCAAGCTATAGTGTTATAGGAAATTCTATAGAGAGTGTTTATTTTTTTGTATTTGTATTTTTATAGCTAAAGTGAAGAGATCGCATAGGTTTTACCTTTGAGTTGGGTTTTTTTTCATATTGAGTTTTCTGGGGTAAATCTTGAGTTTATTTGTGTGGATGGTGTTTTTTTATTTGCATGTTCTTTTGTTTTCCATATTTTAGTTATTTTATATAAAAAAAAATAGAGAAATAAGCTAGAGATAAAAAATCTGAGATCTAAGGAAATAAACGTCCATAGTAAAGATTTCAGCATATTATAAGATATCTTGCGACGAACTATTCCAATGGAATATCCATGGTGGTTTATCGATCAATATAGTTCACATACTTGCAATAAATGCATCTCCACCATCCTCTTGAGAATATTTTTGGACTCGTCATTAGAATCATTATTTTTCTTCTTATTCCCCCTTTTCTCTTCCTTGCAATCTCTTTGAAATGCTATACCTTGCCACAGTTCCAACATCTTTCCTTGGAATTTCCAAGAGACTTACATCTCCTAAGGGATTGGATATTCCCTTCTCCATCTTCTTGCCTTTCTCTTTCCATCTTCCATGAGTTTCCAAGGCCTCCTTGTTGGATTCAAAAGCCTTCCACCTCATCTCAAAGTGCTTTCAACAACCATTGCCAAGTTGTCCCATGAATCTAGTAAAGAACACAAAAGGGTCATGTAATGATCCTCAGCATCCATATTCAGTCAAATTTGTTCAACTGGGTTACAATGGCATTAAACACATTCAAATGTTCAGATACAAAATCACCACCACCCATTCTCAAGGCATACAACTTTTTCTACATGAAAAAATTATTAACTGGGGGGTTAATTTGGTACAAGTCTCTAAACTTCTTCTAGAGGCTTGCCATAGTGGTTTCTTCAAAAACATTCAATAACATTGAATCAACTAAACAAATCTTGATAAGGTTGTTCACCTTTCTCTCCAACACTACCCAGATTTGGTATTTCATAGTAGGGGGTTTGGTTCTCAATATTGCAACCCATAAATCTCAATCTATAAGCAAATCCTCCATATTGAGATTCCACAACTCGAAGTTAGTGCAATTAAAATTTTACATTTCTAGCCTTGACATGCTCACCATTTTTTGAGAACAAGATTTCCTTCTACACAAGCTCCCACTCAAACCAATATTAGATCAAATGACTTTGTCCCTAACAACTAAGATCCAAGTTGATCAAGTACCAAATGAAAGGAAGCAAAAGTGTGAAATATGCTTCCTACTCTAATCAATGAGAGAAGAACGTGTAGAAACTCTAAACATACAATTACATAAAATACATAACACAAAAAATGCAACCATTACATGGTGATTTCCTCAGGAAAACTCTTTCAAGGAAAAACCTCACACTCAAAGCAAATTCAATGTATTATTCAACAACTGACAAAGGTTAAAATACAATTTCAAAGTCTCTATGCTCTTAACAAGTGTGATCAACATCATTCAAGTTCTAGAGAAATTTTGGCAACATGATGGTACCTTTAATAACCATTTTCTCAATAGATCCAACCCAAACACTCAATATATAGGCATATAGAAACCATAAATTGTTTATGGTTTTTAATTCCTCTTGTATGGGACCAATGGAAGTTTTCAACTTTTACTAAAATCATTACTCCACGCATGATATAGCTGCCCCAACTTTTTGGTTTTTACTAAAACCATTACTCCATGTATGAGATAGTTGCCATAACATTTTTGTCTTTTACTAAAAACTATCTGCCACAACATTTTTGGCTTTTACTAAAAAAACTATGATCCGGATTTTATGAGTAGAATGAAATGACTACAGATTATTCACAGGTGCCTAACACAAAATAACAGAGATACAGTAAAATTGGTTTTCTATTCAATAAGGAAATAAGTTGAAACTGTAAAATGCAGCGGAAAACAAGCTTGTTGGAATGGTGGTGGCTTATCTCTGAGAAGAGATGTGATGGTTGCACTCATTCGCAAGAAGATCGTTACAATGAGGCTTTGAAGGCCTTTTTACAATAAACAGGAATGTCAAAAACCCTAGACATCCAAAAACCTAACCCTAGGAGAGGAAGCACCAAAAGTCATGTGGGCCCCGTTTGGGTAAGTCAGTACATCAACTTCCCGGAGTCGTAACTTTTGCATACGATCTTCGTTTGATGCGCTCAATACCTCATTAGAAATATCTATCCAAGGAATACAACTTTTGTGTGAGCAACATCGAAGTCCAAGGAAAGGGCTCCCCGTTTTCCCAAAAAAAGTCGTTTAGGGCCTCAAAACGACTCTGGAAGTTTCAGGACCCGAAAAACTGCTAAAATTAGTAAATTACCAAAATTGCCAGAAAAATGTTTTGAGCCAGTTGGAAAGGGTGGGTGGCCACTGATATCCACCTGGATCAATCTTCCCTCCTTAGGAAGAAATGGTCTCCATTGTGTTGAGTTCCCCCATCAGATGAGGAAATTTTTGTTGAATTTGGCCTCGGGTGAGCCACTTGCCTTGGTGCAGGAGTTGCCCTGCTTTGACGACTCAATAAAGTTGGATCCTTTGTTGTCGAGTGCCCTTGATCTCTATGTCCAAAATCTAATCATTGGATGTCTGTTGTATGCAGTCAGGGTTGAGCTCTGTTGGTGTCAGTTGTTCTGCTACTTCTGAGGTGTCCAATAATGGTGGGAAATAAGGGCGAAGGAGATCCACGTTGAACAGTGGGTGCAGGCCAAGGAAAGGAGGAATGTTGAGCTCAAAATAATTATCCCCCGTGACCTTGGTGATGGTGTACAACCCATAACAGAGTGGGAGAAGCTTTCGATGGGATATTGTAAGGCGTTCTTTCTGCAAGTGCAACCAAACTTTGTCGCCCACTTGAAACTTATGTGGCACCCGATGTTGATCATGGCGTTGCTTGTACTTGTCATTGGACTTCTGTAGGATATCTTGAACCTGTTGGCGGATGTGTTGGATCCACTCAATGAACCAAGTGGCTTTTTTAGCTTCAGTTGGAGAAGGAGATGAGTCGGTCGAGGTGACCACAAGGGGAAGTGCAACATTTATGGGACCCAATGGTTGTAATCCCAACCCCACCTGAAAGGGGTTGTGATCGGTTGAGAAATGCAAGGCTCGATTGTAGATATGCTAGACATAGGGAAAGCTCTCATCCCATGTGCGAGGGTGCTTGGAATTATACATGCGAAGGATATGCACAATCATTTGATTTACGACCTCGGTTTGGCCATCTGTCTGGGGGTGGAAGGTCATGGATTTGGTGAGCTTGGTGTCCAGTAGTGACCAGAGGCTCGACCAGAATGTGTTGATAAATCGACTGTCCTGATCTGAGACAATGGTTTGTGGGATTCCAAAATGTACCCAGACTCTTTCAAATAAGAGCTTGGCAGTGGCCTCTGTTGTGATGCTCTTCTTGTAGGCAACCATAATCGCCATCTTAGAAAAGCGATCAACAACCACTGAAACATAGTCATTTCCTCGCTTGGTGGATGGGAGGCCCGACATGTAGTCCATTGAGATGGATTCCCATGGACTGTCATGAGTAGGAAGAGAGGTGTACAAGCCCTGTTTCTTGGTGGTCGGTTTGGCAATAGCACAGGCAGTGCAGGACCTGATATACTTGCTGACCTCCTATCGAAGTTTCGGCCAGTATAAATGTTTTTGTATCATCACCACTGTCTTTTCGACGTCGAAGAGTCCTGCCACCCAACTGTAGTGGGATTCCCAAATCAACTTCGCTCGCTCGCTTGATGGAACACAGATATGGCCCAAATGACAAAACAACCCATCCTGAAGATGGAAATTATCGACAACTGCGTTTGCACCCAACATTTGGTAGGTGGTGGTGAAGTTTGGGTCTGTCTCATAAAGTTGGGGCCATCCAGAGGTCTCATGGCCACAAGAGTCTAGCACCGTGGTGAGTGTCGCAACTGGCGGTCTGCTAAGGCAATCAACGATGTGGTTGGTGCTTCATGTTTTATACTTGATGTTGAGGTGGAATTGTTGCAAGTATGTGGACCACTTTTGATGGCGGTCATTCTGCAATTTTCCTTTTGTCTGCATGAACTACAATGGCTTATGATCAGTGTGGATGATTGTCTCCTTCCCAAGAATGTAATTTCTCCACTAGCGGCAGGCTTACACAATGGAGTACATTTGTTTGTCATAATTAGGGTACTTACAGACAACATCTGATAGTGTCTCACTATGATAGGCCACGGGGTGGTCATGTTGAGTGAGAATGACGCCCACAGCATAGTCTGAAGCATCTGTCTTGATCTCAAAGGGTTGTTGCAACTCTGGTAGTGAAAGTATTGGGGTTGAGCCCAAGCGCTGCTTCAAATCATCGAACGCTTGTTGTTGGGACTGGCCCCATGCAAATTTCTCCTTACCACCACCCTTGTTTATTCGGCTAAGGGCCCATGCAATATGGGAGAATCCCAACACGAACCTACGATAGAAATTGGCAAGGTCCAAGAAGCTCTGAAGCTTAGTGAGTGTGGTTGGGGCTGGCCAGTCACGAATGACTTGGATCTTGGCTAGATCCACATGTACGCCATGTTGATCAACGATGTAGCCCAGGTAATGGACCTTTTCCATGCCGAAGGAGCATTTTTCCAAGTTTGCATATAGCTTGTGCTGTCGCAGGGTGTGTAGAACATGTTGAATATGCTGCAAGTGTTCGGCCCAAGTCTTGTTGTAAATGAGAATGTCATCCAGATACACCACTACAAAATTATTGGTGAATGATCGCAAGATATCATCCATCATCCTCGTGAAAGTGGCTGGAGCATTTGTCAAACCAAAGGGCATGACCAACCATTCAAAAATGCCTTCCTTTGACTTGAAGACGGTCTTCCATACATCTATTTGTTCTATCGGGACCTGGTGATAGCCAAACTTCATATCAATCTTACTGAAGTATTTGGCCCCCGTGAGTTGATCAAGGAGGTCGTCGATTCGGGGAATTAGGTACCGGTTTCTGAATGTGATTTTATTTAGAGCACGGTAATCAATGTAGAGTCACCAGGTTCCATCTTTCTTCTATACCAGCACGATTGGGCTCCCGCAATGTGATGAGCTAGGACAGAAGTGCCCCTTGTGGAGCAGTTCTTGGATCTATCACTTGGTCTCCTCATTCTTTAACAGAGAGTGGCGATAGACTGGCCCATTGGGCAGCGGTGCGTCAGGGGTCAGATTGATGGGGTGCTTGACCTGGCAGTGCAGAGGTACCTTAGTAGGTGACGAGAAGATATCTGAGTATTCTTCCACGACCGTATCTACTTGCTTCTGATGTGTGGAGAGGTCGGTCGCAGAGACCCTGGATGTGGTTGTGATATTTCACTCATTCTGAGAGTGAATCATGAAGAAGACAAACTTCCCCGTCTGAGAGATGACCTTCCTGCATTGCTTAGCAGAGATCAAGGAAATAGCACTAGGTGGGATTGCCTCGGGTATCCTATACAATTTCTTGTTCAAAGTAATAATAACACTACGAGGCCTAGACTCATATACAACATGACGTTTCCATAAATAAGGTTGGCCCAAAAGAACATCACAAAATTCAAGAGGAGCAACATCACATAATACCTTGTCGTTGAAGGGCTTGATATCGTACGATAGTCGGCACTGTTGGCTGACGCGGAGATCACTTCCTTGGTGGAGCCACCCAACGGTGTAGGGTTGTGGTTGCGGCATTGTCGACAGGGCCAGCCGCTTGATGACCTCTGCTGAGATGAGGTTCTTCTGGCTACCACTATCAACGACGAAGTGCAGCGGGGTGCCTTTTACCCACATCTATGAATGGAAGAGGCACTCTCCTTCTTCTGGCTTGTCTGGTTCACCAGGATGGAGCTTTGTGGTAGCAATGGTGGCACTGGGTTCCACATCAATGATTCGTCTTCCCCTTTCTGGTTCTGACTCAAAGTCAGAACCCACATATGATTCAGAGGCTTTCACTTCGACCACCAGCGACTGCTTTGAGCGACAGTCAGTAGTGTTATGCCAAGGGCTCTTATGGAAGTTGCACCACTTCCCGGTATCTTTCTTTGTCTTTCTGGTGTCCTTCTTTGCTTGAATCTTGGATTGGTTGTCCTGATATTGTCCATCTTTTCTCTGTCCTTTGTTCTGTTGCTTGGGGGTGCCCTTTCCTGGCTTTTGTTGTGAGGGGTTCCCAGGCCCAAATTGTCATGTCTTTTGTTTGAGTTTCTGCTCAATTTTGATGGCATATCGGTAGGTTGTGCCCAAGGATGAGATGTCCAGAAATTCCATTTCGGTCTGGATGTATCTATGCATAGCACCGCGATCCTTGAGCACTAGATGTCGCTCTAAATCTTTGATACCCAACTTGGTGTGCAAGGTATGGAATATATTTGTGAAATCTGGCACTTCTTGGTCTCTTTCTTGCAACAGTGTGGTCCATTTGGTATACAAGTCGTCATAACTTCCGACAGGGTAGTATTGTTCCTTAATAACATCCCTGAAGGCTTCCCAAGTGGCCGTGACTATAAATAATGAGGGTTCCTCTGTTTACTTTTGCTCACAGAAAGTTTCCCACCAATCTTTGACATGGGGAATGGCTTTGAGGAGCGCAAAAGTAATCTTTTCTCTATTCGAAAAGTTATGGACAGAAAAATACCCTTCTAGTAGATTCAACCACTTGTCTACAGCATATGTATCTATCTGACCTTCAAATATAGGAATATCGAAGTTTATTTGTACCTTGAAGGGGGCAACGCCTCCACTCGAAGAAGATGTGTCGCATGTTGGCAGCCGCCGAAGGATTTGCGTGAAACTATCCATCATCTTGTTTCTCTGTTGCGTGAGGGCTTCCTCAAGAAACATTTTGAAAGGATCTCATGTCCCGTCATCTTTATGTTCTCCTACCATGAGAGGTCTCTTGGGCGTGTGAGAGCTTTTTTTCTCAAGAGAAACAAGCT
Source organism: Picea engelmannii (assembly GCA_009831015.1). Lineage (NCBI taxonomy): Eukaryota > Viridiplantae > Streptophyta > Pinopsida > Pinales > Pinaceae > Picea > Picea engelmannii. The sequence goes on along the minus strand of ML790147.1, from coordinate 8,549 downwards.
CAAGACCCAACTCTTTGTACTCCGACCTCATTGGGGACATGCATTAAGATGACAAGGAGCAGACCGCTCTGATACCACTGATCCAGATTTTATGAGTAGAACGAAATGACTACAGATTATTAACAGGTGCTTAACACAAAATAACAGAGATACAGTAAAACTGGTTTTCTATTTAATAAGGAAATAAGCTGAAACTGTAAAATGCAGTGGAAAATAAGCTTGTTGGAATGGTGGTGGCGTATCTCTGAGAAGAGATGTGACGGTTGCGCTCATTCGCAAGAAGATTGTTACAATGAGGCTCTAAAGACCTTTTTACAATAAACAGGAATGTCAAAAACACTAGACATCCAAAAATCTAACCCTAGGAGATGAAGTACCAAAAGTCATGTGGGCCCCATTTGGGTAAGTCAGTACATCAACTTCCCGAGGTTGTAACTTTTGCATACGATCTTCGTTTGACACACTCAATACCTCGTTAGAAAAATCTATCTGAGAACTACAACTGTTGTGTGAGCAACATGAAAAAATTATCATGTTGCTCCCCGTTTTCCCAAAAAAAGTCGTTTAGAGCCTCAAAACGGCTTCGAAAGTTTCAGGACTCGAAAAACTGCTAAAAATAGTAAATTACCAAAATTGTCAGAAAATTGTTTTGAGCCAATTGGAAAAGGTGGGTGGCCACCAATATCCACCTGGATCAAACTAGTTTCCATAAAGTGGGCTATGTACATTCCCACTCTCATTGATATAGAGATAACTACAAGGTGTATGGCACACTTGTCCTAACATTTTTATATTGTTGGTGTTTCATATAAATCTAAAGAATTTAAAATCGCACTCCACATTTCAATTATAATAATTGTTTCTTAGAGTGATTCTTTAACAGTATATGTCAGTTTGCTTAACATTGTTGAATGTGTGTGTGTGAAAATTTGAACTCAAATACAAGATAGATTGTATTTTTTGAATTTTTACATATTTTCATTCTTGATGTTTTATGTGTTCTGGTTATATAACACTTAAATTGAATGACCAAAAAAAAAAAAAAGCAAAATGCACTTTTTCATTTTTTATTTTTCTAAAACATAAGAATTATATTTCTTGCCTCACTTATTTTATTGAACTAACGACCAATACAATTAAATACAAGTCAAACAAATTTTCTAGGAGATAGCATTCCCAAAAAATACACTTTTCAAAATCATTTTAATACTTCAATGACTAAAATAAAACTTCATACTTACGAATTGAAAATGTTAAATACCTTATAGGGTTAACCATATCTTTGATTGGCACACCCAAAAAATCAAGGGATAAATCATATACTTGAGGTAAGCTTTATTCATCGAGTCCTAATTATAAATCTGTATCTACATGGTAAAGTCCACCCCAATTAAATCATAAGAAAAGCAAAATAATCTATTTTTGAAAGACCATAACCTAAAAATCCTCTCATGCCTTTTTAGAAAAATTTAAAATACATACTATAGTTTTTACCATTTCTATGAAATTTCTCTCAATTTCCATTAACTTATAATAAACTTTTTAAGATTTCCTTAGAAATGCCAAAAATGAATTACCACCATGTTTTTCATACCTAACAAGCATCTTATCTTATGCAAACTTATGACCAGGGATAAGGAAGTGGCTCACATGTTTACTTCAAGAACTAAGCCAAAGTATACAAAATTTTTTATATCTTTACACAATGCTTATTGTGATTCAGTTGAAGTTCTGAAGCTAAGAGAACATGCAATCCTTCCTATCTTCGTATGGTATCTATTGCAATTCAATCGTTTATATTTTCATACTAAATCTATTACAATTCAAATAAACAAGTTTGGAAACAAGTGGGAGATCAATTTGATGATGTAATTGGTATTGGTTGATTTTTATTTTCATTTATTTTTGGGTTTTAGTTTGATAATTTAATTAGTATTTATTTTGATAATCATTTTTGTGTGTGTTAGGTAAGTATTTTTGGATATTATGTTTTTAAATGTGAAATGGTTTTTTTATAGTACTTAAAATTAATTTTATTAACTTATGATGATTGAGACATGGTTATTAATTTTCTTATTGTTCCATATATACATATATGTGTGTAATTTTTTATAATAAAAAAATAAAAATTATAAATCTAAGTGGAAATAAATAATATGGACGAATAATCTCTTAGTTATTAACTAATTTTTTTTTAATCTAGTACGATAAAAGTTTAATGAAATGTACTTTCTTCCTTTTTATAATAAAAAAATACAAATTATAAATCTAAGTGGGGAATAAAAGATAATATGGATAAACAATCTCCTAGTTATTAACCAGTTTTTTTAATCTAGTACTTCCATGTCTCTTTTCAACTTTTTTTTTTATTGTAATTTTGTAAACTCTGTAATTCATTTTTGAAATATTGAAATCCAATTGATAAGATTCTATATTTTTGAGATTTTTTTTAATTCTAATTGGAACTGAAGATTGTATTAATGTAAGGGGTTGTGTCGGAGAAAATGACAAAGTTAAAATTTAGTACAAAATTTGGCTCAAGGCCAATAGATTCTCGTGCTGCTAGCAAAATAAAAGACGCATACATCTTCCTATTATACTTCCAAACATATTAGCTACAATTTTCTTTTACATACTAGCCTAGAAAAAACACTACTCTAAAAAAAGTTTAGTTCTACACATATTCATTGTCTTGTACTTCATGTTCTCCATTAAGAGGAGAAATTCCTTCCACCTCCATTGGAACTACATCATGACCCCTCATTTATTCATCTGAAATTCCTCCTTGGCGTGACACTATTGAACCCTGATTGATAGAAGTTGAGAAAGAGTGTTGTGGGTGTACCAAAAACCACAGGTGGTGGCATTCATTTTCCAAATTGTTAATTGATTGGGCTTGTGTCCTGACCATGCTTATTAAATTCGCCATCATCTGTTCAACTTCCTTCAAATTAGTTGAAACTTGTAGGAGAGCCTCTCTACTTGTTTTTGCCATTTCTTCGCATCTTCACAGTATGTGCTTGATTTCACTCCAAGAAGGGTCCATCCTTATCCTATATAAACAACCAGAGCTTCCAAACATCCAATAGGAAACCCTAATTCTTGTTTTGGCAATGCCAAAGGAAAGAAAAAGGTCTTCAACTTTTAAAACCAAGATAGTTGAAACTTGGAATCTAACACTAATGAAAGTAAAGAGGTAAAGCTTGGGGACCAGGATAGGCCTAGCCAGAGACAAAGACGTTTCTAGCATCGAACCCGTGTCTACGCCAACCCGTCCCCAAGAACAAACGACCACTTGCACCCAAGAGCAATACCACATACTAGAGCAATGAAATGCCAAACTAACTAAGAAGTGAATGAAGTTCATGTCCCAAATCGCCTCACAGATAAAACCCCTTTCGTACAAGATGGCGTGATTGTTGTCATAAATTTCGGTCCTTTTGGAGTGTGAAAACCGCTTGGACATGTCGCCTCCTAAGCCTTTTCCACGCCACATATCCCAAGTCATTAACCCAAGGCAATGGATTTATGGTATGGGGAGTGCCCCCATTACCCCATTTAAAACGAATTCACCCTCATTGAGCCTAGATCTTACCTTAGCCATTTGATCAACATTAGCATTAAGTTCTCGTTTAATATGGAATATAGAAACCTCTTCAAATTTGGCCAAGAGAGTGATGGAGCAAGACAAGATACTATTGAAAAGATTACTCTCAACCTCGAATCCTTTGATAATTGCCCTTGTCATCATCATTGAATCCCCGAGGATGATGAGATCGGTAATTCTCATTTCTCTCGCCATTTTGATTCCTTCCCAAAATGCATAAGCCTCAACGATGGTATTTGAAACATTACCCAATCCTCAAACATAAGAAGCGACTAGGTTTCCTCCAGAGTCACAAAGACTTCCACCCTCACCTGTCACCCCTTATATATTTTGAAGCTTTAAGAGCTTTTTATATCTCGAAATTGATCTAAAACATTAATAATGTCAATTTTAATCAATTTTTAAGTGTTTTAAATTGAATTTAACTTACCAAATTTTAATAAAACCTTTTAAAAATACAATTAATTAAATAATTATCTTATATTATTTTTTAATATGCAAATTATTTTCCATCATTATTAACTCTAATTTAGTGAAAATCATCTCGTTGTAGTCTAGTAAGTTAGGCACTTCAAGGTCCCACACAAGTCTGTAACATGTTGCACCTTAAAAGTTAACCACCTTTACCCATCATCAACTTTGGATGTCTCTCTTAAACTAAGAGTGGAGTTTGAATATAATAAATGAAATGAAGTGAGGTCAAATTATGTGAATAGTTGGCAACCTATAAATTGAATGTAAATGGACAACAAAGACAAAGAAACTAAACAAACATATTCTTCAAGAAATCGTGACATGAGGTGATGATCAACATAGGAGGTCAACTTATGTGGGTTCTCCCAAATATTGTTGCTTATAAATTAAAAGTAACGTATTTAGCTCGTGCACTTGTGAATGATTCGGTCGTTTTTAAAAATATGCATGTCCATCACGTTAAATATTTTTTTTAAGGTTGTTGCACTTAACACTTCCATTATAGTTTCTAACCATTCATAATAAATCATTGACTTCAAAACTATTTACTTCATTACAACCAAAGCATTCGCATAATTTATGGAGGCGGCAATGAAGGAATTCTCTAAAGTAAGGAAGTAGATTTTTTCTTTATTTTCCTTAGGGAAGTAAGAAGTAGATTTTGTGTTGGGATTGATGGTTTCTAACAAAAACAAAGTAGAGGAGATGGTATTTTATTAAGTATTTTGCATGTTTAAATAAACAAGAATTGGTGTAATGATGCTTGTAGGGGACTCTTCTATCAGTATCAGAGTCTTTGTTGGGTGGAGGATGTCTAAAAACATTGCACTAGTTAGAATGATTCAAGTCGTTAGACTTGGTCAATGATCTAGCTAAAATTGATTTTTTTCAAGTCCTAAGAAAGAAAAATAAAATCACATATTACTAATCCAACTATGGTGTTCGCATGAGAGAAGGTTCTATTTTAATCAATGGAGGAAAGACATTACCCAAATTTATTCCATGACAAACATCAAACACACCTCAAGGATCCACCCATCAATAAGGTGTAAATGCATGTGTGTAGGTAAGGCTAGAGTAATAAATTCCACACCCTGCAACTGCAGTTACTCACCAATGATTAGACTTATAAGTGCTATGTAGAACGTTTGGATCTCTACGTGTTGGTTTTTCATCGAGTTAGGGCTCAATGGTTTTGGTGAGTTTCTTTTAGGGTCCTAGCTTTGTGGTTTAGTTGTCGTTCAAGGGTGTAGTGGCTCTAGGGATACAACTTGAGTGGGCTAGATCTACAAAATATATTGGTAGGCTCCCCCATCCACTCAGTGCAAGCAACATATCTCTACCTAGGGAAAACCATGGTCCATTGTCATTACGCCAATCATTATTGTGTCATTTGTAATTCACCTATTGTAAAATGAGGCATCAAACATTGTGGCAGAGATATAATTAAGATGCAAAACTTCATGGTGGATAGAGCCAAGAAGCAAAGTATATGAGAAGATGATTGGCAAAAGCTATGGTAAATTGAGAGCAAGGAGAGTGTTAGAGTTATGGTGGATATGAAAGTCTTGATGCACTTGTAGAGGCAAATATAGTTTGAATTAGAGGAGATAATATGATTTATGGGTGCATGGATTGACAGAGTGGTAGAATACACATGGGCATCCCTTCAAAGAACATTGAGATTCCCCCTTCTATAGTATATAGGAAATCTATAAAATTGCCCTCTTCTACCCCTATTGAAGTCATAAAAGGGTCTAGAAAAGAGGCCACCCCTTGGGACAACAAACATGGAGAGAAGCAAGGGTGAACCAACTTGGATGACCACGTAAGTATGGGTAGAAGAAGTTGCCAAGGACCTATTATGTTCAATATTATGTTTAAATTTCTAACATGTATTGTCATGTTATCTTTACTTATGTGCCAATTCATAAGGAAATATGCTTGCTATTATTGTAGTTTTCATTCTAAAATAGGTAAGGTCATATTTTTGTGTAAAAGTATACTCTCAATTTTACTTGAAAGTCTCAACCAAAACTCAAATTTTATATTATATAATTTCACAGTCCAACCACAACTTTTTTTCTAATACAAATATAATTGTTTCTATAATTAATAACAACAACTACAATACCTTAAACCAAAACTAAAATTTTAACTTGAATGGTTTTTAAGGATCTCAAACTTCCAAAAAAAAAATCAATTTTCCATCAAATGAATATCTCTTACCTTTAAATTTCATAACGACTTGTCTTTTAATTCATTATCAAAATTTTAAAATGAATATCTCTTACCTTTAAATTTCATAGCGACTTGTATTTTAATTCATTATCAAAATTTTAAAATATATGATCAACCACCTTTAAATATATGATCAACCACCATTAACAAATCTTGAATGACTAATAAGGGTATTCATAACTACACCACTTATGGACCACCTTTGAATATAATATTTTTTCTGCAAAACTTTAAAATATTACATAACTATACCCCTTATAGATTACCTTTGAATATAATATTTTTCTTCAAAATGTTAAAATCTTCCTGTAAATCCAAGATAACCATACTCTTCTACAGTGTAATCATAATTTCAAAAATTTATTTTTTCATACAAAATGTTTTGGAATTTCAATTATAATCCAAATTTAGTTGATAATGAAATAACATTGAGCATCAAGTCTAATTATAAACAAATCCATTAAGGATTGTGCATTCTCAAAGAAAAATGAATTGTTATCACAATGCTAATAAGGGACTCCTCTATTATCATCAAAGCCTTTTCTACATGAAAGATGCTAAAAACGTTGCACTAATTACAATGATTCAAAAGTTTCAAAAGTTCTTAGACCTATCCAAGGATATAGTCAAAAATGATTTCTTTCAAGTACTAAGAAAGAAAAATAAAATGGTGAACCGCCAAGTTGACTATGGTGTATGCATGAGAGAAGGTTATACTATAATCAATGGAAGAGAAGCATTGCCAAAATTGTTCCATGACAAACATCAAGCGCGCATTAAGGATCCACTCATCAATAAGGTGAAAATGCTTTCATGTGGGCAAGGTAGGAGTAATAAATCACATGCCCTTTAGTTGTAGTTACTTGAAAACAATTGGAATTATAAGTGTTATGTGGAATTTTTGGATCTTTGTGTGTGGGTTTTTCATTGAGTTAGGGCTCAAGGGTTCTTATGAGTTTCTTTTAGAGTCCTGACTTTATAGTTTAGTCTATCATTTGGGGGTGTGGTGGCTCTAGGGCTACAACTTGTGGGATAGACCTGCAAACTATGTTGGTAAGCTCCCCTTCTACTAAGTGGAAGTTGTATATTTCTACCTATGGGAAGTCATGACCCATTGCCATTACACCATAATTTTCGTGCCCTTTGTGATTTAGCTCTGGTAAAATGAGGCATCAAATGTTGTGGTAGAGATATGACCAAGATGCAAAACTTCATGGTGGACAGAGCTAGGAAGTGTAGTAGATGGGAAGATGACTGGCAAGAGCTATGGAAAATTGAGAGTAGGGAGAGAGCTAGAGGTATGGTGGATATGAAATTCTTTCATGCACTCGCAACAACAAAAGAATATTGAATTAGAGGTGAGGATATGAACCCTAACTACATTGGTTGACGAAGTGGTGGAATATTTGGTCTGCACAACCTCCATAAAATCCCCTCAGGCTTACCCACGCCGAAGTAAAAAAATAGTCTAGAAAAGAGGCCTCCCCTTTGGGATAGAAAAATATGGAGCGAAGCAAGGGCGACCCAGCTTGGACGACAACACAAGCACATGTAGAAGAAGCCACCATGAGCTTGTTATTTTAATTTTATGTTTAAATTTCCAAAATGTATTTCCATGTTATCTTACTTTTGCACCAATTTGTAAAGCAATATACCTACCAATACTATAGTTTAAGTTCTAAAATAAGCGAGGTCACCTTTTGTGTTAGAAATAACTCTTGATTTTGCTTAAAGCTTTGACTAAAATTCAAATTGTGTATTACATGTTCAATTATAACACTTTTTCTAATACAAATATAATTATTTCTATAATAATAATTTAAAGTTTAAATGAAAATTAAAAAATTTAAATTCATTAATGACTAAAGATCTTGAACTTCCAACATAAAAAAACCAATTTACCATCAAATAAATATCTTTTACATTAAAGGTCCTATAAAAGCTATAGTAAATTGTATTTAATTCATTATCAAAATTTTAAAATATATGATGAATTACTTTTGAACAAATCCTTAATAACCAATAAAAATATCCTACAAACTACCTTTGAATATAATATTTTCCTTTATAACCATACTCTTAGTCATAATTTCAAAAGTTCAATATTTCATATAATCATAATCATAATTTCAAAAGTTCAATATTTCATATAAAATGTTTTGGAATTCCATTTTTTTATTATTAAAATTTAATTAATATTTTATATAATTATAATTTCAAAAATTCA
>ML790146.1:265761-280380 GCA_009831015.1 Picea engelmannii | reverse complement strand
TTAGTTTAGTTCTTTGTCTTTGTTTTATTAGTTTCTAGTTTCCCTTTAGATTTCTTAGCTCAAATCATTTCTCTTTGGTTTCCATACGAGACCTTAGGGAGGCCAACGGAGCCGTTAAACTCGTCAGGGTGGTCCATTCCAAATGGATTGGGTTATTAGACAACCCTGGACCGGTTCCACTCTCCCAGTTGACGGACGGTCAATTTCGCCCGTCAACATGAGGTTTTTGTTGAAGAATTCAAATGTTAAAAGAAACGGTGGGACAAAAGGCTTCCCATTTTTATCTACAGAGAAAGCGTTCACATTTGGTTTATTTTTTAGGTCTGTGGGAGAGGGAGCCTCCCCTAGGTTAGTGCTTGTTATAGTGGATTCTACTCACTTTAAGGATTGTAACAAAAAGTCCTTTTGTTGGGGAATTCTACACATTTCCATGACTGACACATTAGCCTTCAACTTTTTTAAGTCTTATGCTATGTTGTAGTCTAGCTTGGGTGATTATTGTGTATGGATGTTTATAGGATTTTGTTGGGAGACAAAAGTTTCTTTCAGGTGATCGGTTTTTTTCTTTCCTCCCGAAGTTTGGACAATGGTAAGGTCATTTGAGACCGACTGACCCTTACTTCACGTTTGAGTAGACAAAACCTTAGCGGGTGGTTCTTGAACCTCAAATATATCATCAGAAGGCATTGGCAAGTCAAGATCCCACATCAACATGGTTATTTCTTCTAGTGTCTCAACTTCCTCCTGATCGATGATATTTACTACTGAGTCGCTTGATTGTTCAGAAAGGGAAACTTCATCTAGGAACCGATTGACCATTAAATTCATAGCATGCACCTATTGGGGACAATCTCTTTCAGAATGTTTCTGTTGATGATATGTACAAAAAGAGTCAGAGGCTACATTACCCAAATCGATGTTTAAATTAGATGGGGCAGGCTCAATCCCTTTGAAAGGTGGGTTTCTCTTGATATCTGATTTTATCCCTTTAACATGATTGACCCAGGTTTCAAGTCTACTGGGGTTCCAACAAAGCCTCTAAAACTATCGGCCCTCCTGGTAAACTAGAAGGAAACACAGTGCACAGGATACACTGTGCAGTCTCACTCGAGATAGTCCTAATGGATAACTGCAATACTCAGGTGTTTACAGTCCATGATTGAGTGTAGAACTGAGAAGTATTCATTGAGAGTTTTATTTAACTTATTAAAGAAATATATTGTTATTCCCAATTATGTATGTAATGTAATAAGATTATTCATTCATCATGATAACATCTACTCATAAACAGTAAAAGAAACATAAGCATTCAATCACATAACACAAGTTTTACCGTGGTTCACCCCCCCTTGGCTATGTCCACAAAGATATGGCTCTTAAGCTCTTCTATGATGGAAGTCCCAAAACTATAGCATCACATGCTTTACAACTCATACTCATTTGGGTCGAGATCTATTATAAGGTAGACTAGATCACACTAGGCTCCTTAGCCTATGATCTAACCCTTAAGATCTACCCTCCTTACTCCTCTTCAACTCAACAACTTACAAAAAGGTATCGGATTACAATAGTGTTTCTCCAAGACTTCCTAAAATATTTCTCTATATCTACTCTATCGACTCCTCTAAAATCATCCCTAAGCATCTCTATATATATGTTTTTGGATCATCAGCCATTACAATGTATTACAAAAAGACTAACCCTAGTGTCATTAGGTCTTCCATGCATGTGCGCATGTTGCTCTTCCTTCCAATTGTCCCTTTCCTCGTGCATGCCTTCATTTCACAAAATAGCGTTTCCTTCCTCTTTGGCCTACTTCCAACAGGACCCTAACACTGACATGCGGCTAATCCCAAGCCACCTAACCCTTTTGTGCTTTGTCAATATCCGTGGTGATCATTTGGAACTTCTCCATGAGCTATATTGCTTATGTTTGGGCATGCACAGTCTTTTCCTTGAGTGTGTCCAATATCTGCACTGCAATCCCATCACTGACCATCCTTGCACATTATTCCTGTGTTTGTGCCATATATGTTTTGGCTTCCTCTTCCTATGCAATGACCTCTACTGCTCTCTCTTAGAGTGGTTCCATTTGATCCTAGCGCCCCTTTTTCCACGTCTATGGAATTATGAGTTCTGCCTGCAGTTTCTTCATGTCTTACGCCCCTTTGACGCACTTTTTCATTGACATTGTATTCTTCCTTTGCTTGAGTTCTTGGATATCTACACTTATCCTTTCTCCTTCCTGGTCCCACTTCTAGACATGTTGATCCTCTTCTAGCTTTGTCTAGAGTTGTGTTTACTTCTCGAACAAGTCGTCTGTCGCGTGGACTTGTCGTTCCATCTCTTGTATCTACGATGTTTCCTTCTATTTACTTTTCTCCCTCACCTCCAGTGGATTGGTAGGTGTGAGATGATCCTGGAGATTCTCGATCTCTTGTTGGTATTGATCGACTGTCTGCACAATCTGATCAATCTTCTCTGTTGTTGTGAGTTCGGTCGTCTACGCATTCTTTGGGATATTTTTGTATTATACAACCAATTTCTTTTCTAGTCCCTTAATGCGTTCCTTCTCCTCTTTGGTCTCATTATTATCTTGATCGAATACCAATTCCATATCATCCCAATTCTCCTTTACCTGGTACAATTTTGTTGTGTCTGTGTGTGCACAAGACTGTACCTCCTGTGTGACACTAACTTGCAGTTTATACAGAGCCTTGGTTGGTATCTGTGACAATACCAACTATAGTTGAGCCAAGTCCTTTAGGGGTGTCTTCCCCACAATTTCGTTCATGCATGGAATGTTGGGTGTGACGTGAAACATTGAACTCGGCTGTGCTATCATCTGGACTATGTATTGCTCACTTGCTCCAGTTTCTCCTCCTATTTGTGAAGTTGTCGAGCCTATTTCTATGTTGTTGTCGACTGCCTATGCTTCATCGATCTTCCTGAGGATTTTTTGCATGTATGTTATCTCTTCTTCAATTCTGTCCCTTTGGCACACAACATTCTCAAAATCCTCGAATGTTCGATTCTAGAAATATTGGGCCGCCATTTTTGCATCATCCTCCATGATCGTGTATTCTGGAGGTGTTCTATGTGCCTTTGTCTTCTTGCGTACAACACCCATTTGGGTGGTTTTCCTCTTAGTATGGCCTCACTCTTATGGAGTAGGACATGATGTAGTCCCCTGGGCTGCCTTACCCTATTTCTGCTATACTTGGGGTGCTTTTGTATTATCCTTCTTCCCCTTCTAGGATCCTGTCTTGGATGTCCCCCCTTTCTTTTGTTTTGGTTTGGTCTGGCCTGTCCTTGGTTTCTTGGGCACTGTTACTTCCTGGGTTTGTGTATGTGCCTACCCTACCTCCTCAGCATGTGTATGTTCCTATCTTTCCTCCTCATCCTCTCTTTATGCAGGTATTTCTTGAGTGAGAGATGGAATCCTCCATTCGTCATCCCAATCCTTGATGGCCATCTGTATGTCCCCTTTCATGATGCAGTAGCACAGTTGTAGCCATTGCTTGTCAGGGCCCTTTTGCGCCTGGATCCACATCGCATCTCTAGTGGCTTTGAAGTTGTCTATTCTTTGATAGCATGCAACAACTTCCATTGTTATCCTCCAAGTGTTAGCTATAGTGTCCTGTAGGTCACGGAGATATCCTTTGAATATAGATGCATTCATTCTTCTATTCTTGGCATTCGAAGCAGCTCCAATCGATAAGTAACGTGCTTCGTGGCAGGGTTTGGGTATAGTGGAAAAAAATGTGTACTTCAGCTCCTTCCATCCCATAATGTCTATCAAGATGATCAACCATGAATAATGAAATTTTGTTCCCAGATCCTACTTATCCTTACAGTCATCTAGAAACGGGTTCAACAAATAAGGGGCCCAGCTGAGTGTGGTGCCCTCGACACACTACGCTACAGTTCCAATAACCCCAGTCGGGACTTCCTCCTTGTGGCATTTTATGAGCAACTTGCATGCCATAATTTATGTGGCCATTCTTGTCGCGATGTCACTTATCTGCTTGATAATGAATATGCATGAGCCCCTATCAGTGCCATATTTCTTCTTCATCTCCTTGGTTAGTGCTTTCTCCTTTGTTTTTTCCTTGAGGAACTATGCGAGATCCATGCCCCATGATGGAAGCCTTGTGATGTGTGCAATGAGCTCTACATCTATTGTGATGAGTTGTTCCAACCACAAATCTCCACCATGTGTGACCTCCATCAACTGCTTGATGCAATTGTTTGCATATTGGCCTTTCCCAAAGTGTGGTAGGTCCAACATACCTAAAATCCCAGTTTTGGCTAGTCCTCCTGCCCATTGGGCTAGTTGATGAATTGGTTCCCCAAAGGGATCTATTCCCACAGTCTATAGGTAGACTTTCTTAGAGAAATATGAGAACTTGTCTGTGTCCATTACATCATGGTATGATTACCTTAATTTCTCTACATAACCTAACAAGTTTTTTTCTACATGTACCCCTTATGGTAGGCACGGAAAAACAATTGTTGCAGAAAGTTGTTTGCTTGGTGACCTAGGTACCTTTTGCTTGTCCTTTCGTTGTGCTGGCAGAATAGAAGTCCCAACCTCCATTGTTTGTTCTTAGAAAACCTTATTTGGTCGGCTAGTGACATATTCCACTCCACCCTCTTGTGGCTATTCTGACATGGTTGTTTGTGATTCTTCTGGCATGGTCATTTCTTCCTGGTTTGGAGCTGTCTCGTTGACTCTCAAGGCTTCTATTTGGTTTTCTAGTTGCACTTTGTTGCCTGCATCTTAATTTTTTTGGATATGCCCCTCTTCCATCATATCAATTTCCATGCCCATAGGTGTTTTCTTCTAGGTTTCTTCCTCAATGCATGTGGGGCTTACTGGTGTTTCATCAGATGATTGTATTTTGTCCACATTTACGACTTCTAGCAACAAAGATGGTTGTTATTAATTTCCTTGTGATTGTGATTGTGCTCTGGTCCTAAATCTGGGTTGTCTAGCTGTCTCACTCTGTTCTACTTGTTTGGGTGGTGACATTGTTCACCAATATCAACATCCTATGAAACCTCTGCAAACTTCACTCTCTGCTTCGTATGCTCTCTCGTTCTGTGGCTTTTCCAATTTCACAATAACCTTTTCGCTCCCCCATCCCTTATTTGTATTGGCATTGTGTGAATCTTGTTGAATATGTTACCATGATTATGGATTTAATGAACCACCGGTTCCTTAGTAATTGTCGTTAATTTCCCTGTCCATCTCCATTTGACCTAATTAATGTGATGTCCCGTCAGTTGTTTTTGACATTCAATTCCGTAGCCTTCGTCACTTAGCGCTTCTTTTTTCATAGCTGCCTTTTCCACTTGTTTTTTCTTTGAAATGACCATTAGCCTTGTCTCCATCGGGATCATAATGTTGAGCATGCATGCTCATTGTATCTTTGGCACATTATGCCTATGTTGGTAACTTGTACTATAACTTGTGTGTGTGTGTGTGTGTTTACTATGCAATGTCTTTTAAGTTGCAGGTGGGTCGACTTCCCTTGTACAACTTCAGTTGGATCCCATTGATCATCCATTTGATTTCCATTCCTCCTAATTCCTTCAAATGTACATCTCCTCCATCTGTGACAGTATGTATTTTGTATGGTCCTAACCAGTGCATTCTGAGTTTTCCTGGATGCTGAATGGATTTATTGTCATACATCAACACTAAGTATCATGCCTTGAAAGTTTTCTTCTTGATATGTCTATCATTCCAAGATTTTTCCCTTGCCTTCTGAAATTGTTGGTGGAACCCTACTAGGATCCTATCTTCTTCCATGATCATCAATTGATTCAACCTATCCTGCACTGTGACTCATTCTGTCATGTTCGTAATTGTTGTTATGCGCAGATTGGGTATGAAAAATTCTAATGGCACCAATTCTTCTTGTCCATATACCAATATGAATGGTGTGTGTCCTATCAACTTCTTGCATGTGGTCCTGTATGCCCACAATACTGCTGGTATTTTTAGGTCCCAATCATCCCTATCTACATTATAGATCTTCGTCGATGAATTTTCAAGGATTTTGTTAAATGATTCTACTATTCCATTTGCCTATGGGTGATATGGAGTACTCTTTTGATGATGAACTTCAAGTTCCTCATTCATCACCTTAATAGTGTTGTTAATAAAGTGAGTGCCTTGGTCGCTCATCAAAATACTTGGGCAACCAAATCTAGTGATCACATGTTCTAATAGGAAGTGTGTTGTTTTCTCTGCACTGCAATATTTGACTAGTGTTCCTTCTACCCATCTTGTCAGGTATTATGTCATAGTGATAATGTACCTACTTCTTGTCCTCTTTGTTGGTGGGTTAATTGGTCCCACAAAATATATTGCCCATTTGTCAAATACCTGCAACGTTACCTGTGGTCACAGGGGCATCGCATCCCTTCTATTTGGTTTACCAACTCTCTAATACACATCATATCTCTGGCAGTACTCTTTTGAGTCTCTATAAATTATCGATCACCATAGTCCTGTGTGAAATACCTTATGTGTGGTATCTTTTCCTTTGTAATGTCCTCCTACTATTCTTTCATGGGATTCTTCTAAAATCCTTGGTATTTCATGTTATAGCACATATCTTCTCAAGATGTTATCTGTGCCCATTTTGTATAAGTGTTCTGCAATCATCTGATAATCTGCAGCCCGGACTACCAGGTTTTTCTTCTGAACGGTGTTGTATGCCTATGGTGCAATACCTGTACTCAAGTACTGGATGATGTCTGCAAAGTATTCGTTGATGATCTGGACTGAAAATAATTGTGCATCTAGAAATTTGTCCTCTAAATTTGTAGGTTCCTCTCCATTCATGACCCTTGATAGGTGGTCAGTTCATGTGTTCAGCTTCCCTGGCTTGACTATTACTTCAAAATCAAATTCTTGAAATAGGAGTAACCATCGACAGATTTCCCCCCACAACAATGGCTTGTTGAATAGGTACTTAAGGGTTGAATGATCTATGAACATCTTAAAAAAATTTCCCAGTAAGTAATGTCTGAACTTCTGCAACGCATAGAACATAGATAGGCCTTCCCTCTCTGTAGTGTTATAGTTCTACTCCGGTTCTAATATTTTCCTTCTAGCAAATGATATTGGATGATACAATGCTCCTTCTCCTGGCTGCACTAGAATAGATCCAAGTGTTATGGTTGATGCATATACATGTACGTGGAATTTATTCTCCCAGTCTAGAAATACCAATATTGGAGTTTTTACCATATTTTCCTTCAACGTATTCAGACTATGTTGACAATCTTCATTCCACTAGAACTTTGTTTCTTTCTTAATAGTTTCTCCATTGGCGTGGTGATCTACATGTACCCTTTTATAAAAAAATTGTAGTATCATGTGTGTCCCAATGTCACTCTTAGTTGACAAACTATTTTTGGTGGTGGCAGGTTAACAATTACTGCAATCTTTGCAGTATCTACTAATAAACCTTGCTTGCATACTATATGGCCCAATAGTATCCAAACTGGTGTTTTGAAGATGAACTTATTGATGTTTAATGATATCTGGCACTGCATGCATATTTCTAACATCATCTGCAAGACCTCTACATGGTATTTCAATAGACTATAGACTGTCCAATCATCCAAGTGTACCTTTATAAACTGGTGGATAAATTCCCTAAATGCAGCTATGACTACTCTGGAAAATATTGTTGGTGCATTCTTTAGTCCAAACGAGATGACCATGTACTAGTAGGATCCCCATTCCATATCAAAAGTGGCATTGTATCTAGCTTCCGACGCTATCATGATTTGATGATATCTTGAAAATTAATCAGTAAATGAATAAACTTTGTGTCTTCCTATGTTCTCCAACACTTCATTCATGAAGGGTGTGGGGAATGGGTCATGTAGGCATGCATCATTAAACTTCCTCAAGTCGATGCATATTCTTATCCCACCTTGTTTTTTCTCCTGAACTACCATCAGGCTTATCCATTCTGATTGTTCCACCAGTTCTATGATGCCGACTTCGAGCATCATGTCGATATCACCTTTGAATTTTTTCTTATATATCATATTTAGTCTATATGGTCATTGTCTGATCAGTCTTGCCTTAAATCTGAGTGGTATCTTCATTTCACCTAGCTCTCCTACTATGCCCTTCATTTCTTTAAATGTTGAGGGGAAAAAGTCATTGTATTCACGCAATAACTCTGTTATACTTTCCATTGTCTACTCATCCCAACAGTCTCCAATGCTGGCCATTTCGAGATTCTCAATTGTCCAAATGTTGACTTTCTTCACCTTGATTGGTGCAGTAATTACTTCTTATTATATAGGTGGACCTTCCACTTATCTTTCACCTTTCTCTTCCTCTGTCTGAATATCACGCGGATCATCTTCCTCTAGTAGTTCTTCCTGCACATGGTAGCATGACAACAATTCTTTCACTTTCTGTCTGTTCTGCTGTTGTTCCTCTGTTATGAGTTTGAATTTTGGTTCCTTAATGAATATCACTCCTTTTATTTGTTTAAGTGTTGCATCTATGTTGGGGTTCTCATGATCGAATGAAAAATTGATTGTAAAGTTCTGTTGCAATATTGACTAGCTCATAGTTCCTTTGTGCAGTTCTTGGTCTGTATACCAGTTTGTTGGTATGCCCTCTAATGTGTGTATGAAATGATGAGGCCATTTCTCTAGGGGTGTCATTTTCCATAGTGCTCTACACTTCTCAAAGTGTTCTTCTGGTGCCTCCTATCCATCATACTTTTTTGTTGGTCGCTTCTTTTTTTTGTGCAAAACCTTATGCGCAATAACCACTTGCATTGGTACCAATCCATGATTGTTTCCTTGTGTGTGCCCCACCATCTTGCAAATTTGGCCTTGAGTGATATATCGAGTGTTAAGAGTCTCTGATTTTCTAACACTTCATCTTTGTATTGTGTCAAGAAGGCTTCTAGATCGTTTACCCCATGGAAACTAGGTGATTCCCTTATCTTTGTACCTACCCATCTTACTATGCGGTCTATTATTGCGCATATTCTTTTGGACACTTCGCGTAGCCTTTGTTTCCATTTCTCTAAACTTGTATCTGAGTCTGTCTCACATGAATTAATGCTCCACCAATTGAGCATCCCATTTGCAGTTGGGTTTACGTAATCCTCATCGCACGTAGTTGTTCTATACAACTAGTTGATTTCCTCCAAGTTTGAGAAAGTAGGTTCTACAAACCTCTCCCCTTTTGATGGGTCTAATGGTGCAATGACCCTCTGTTCTTCTGACTCAAATGTCATTTTCCATGTCTTTAAGTTGATTATGGACTAGTTATCAAATTCCCAATCCAAGCCAAGTAATGTTGGACATGGTGTTGTTCCATCCACTATCTCAATTACTTCGAGGTCTTCTTTAGTTCGCACTCCATCCAAGTCTGTTGTCACTCCTTTCAGTCTACCAATTGTGAGAACTCTATGTTGGTTTGCTAGTTTCAGTTGAATGGGTGAATATCCTAATGTGGGCTCTCCCATACATTTCCATGTCTTCTTGGGTAATACATTGACTTCAGATCCTAGATCCAATATGATATCTCCCATGTTGAAATCTCTGATGTTGGCATTCAGCCTGAATTCTCTACTTGTTCTTCTCCTTGTATGTAGATGATTGATTGTTTTTTGTTCTAGTTTTCCTTTTGTGTCTATGCTACATATTTCTAATATATTTTTCAATATTTTGACAGAGGATGGATCATTTAATATTTTTACACATGATTTCAAAAATCCTTTGATTGTACTTACTTGTCTCAGAGGTTGCATTTCCTTGGTATGATCCAATGATGAAGGCATCTCATACTCTGGTTCTTCCTTGTTATGTTGCTTCATTGAATTCGACTCGATGTCTTGCTTCATAAATTCTTGTCTAGCTTGCTTAAATGTTTCCTTCTTGTGTTGTGTGTCGAACTACTTCCTTGGTCTGGTATTATTATTCACCCACTAATGTTGTACTAACTCTTATTAGACTGTGTAATTTCTTGTTTTGGCTCCTCCACGCATAACTATGTTGATATTTCTCTCATCGTCCCTCACTTCCGCTGAAATCCATTGAACATTCTGGTTGTTCTGATTCCTCTTTTCCTGGATATTCCCTAGTAATGTAGGACATTCTTTCGTGTCATTATCCGATGCGTGACAATACATATAAGTCACTGGTGGGAGTGGACATTCTCTTGGATAGTGTCCTAGTTGTTGACAGTTGTGACATACCATTGGTCCTCTACCTCTTCCAAATCCTCCTCTTGATCATCCCCTGCCTCTATAGCCAGCTCAATCCCCTCATGGTGTGTTATACTGAGGCACCTAATTGTATTACATGGTATTGTATTGAGGCTTCATTGTGTTGTACTCTGGCTGAGCGGTATTGTATGGTTGTTGCACAATATTATACTATTGTTTCATAGTTTTGTATGGGGTTGGTACCTAATTATACTGAGGTGTGGCTTTCTCAGTCATCATTTATGCATGCACCCTATATTCATCTGATTTCCTCTCTCTCATCAAGTCCACGGTTCTACAGTCTTTGTCATCATGGACCACTGAATTGCAAAAGTTTCAATATGAACTCTTTGGGACTATCTGGTATTTCTGCATCATTGGGTAGTGATATGGATTTTGGCCCAGTTTCTTACAAATTTTGCACCATAGTCCTCCTGTTGGTAATGGATTTGACATCCTTGCTTCCATATACTGTGCTAATGTTGGACATTCACTCTTATGGTGTCCTTCCATCCTGCATGTGGTGCACCAAACAACTTCTCATTTGTCCTTACTTTTGTTCTGGTTTAGTTGGAACGTTAAGTTCTTCAAATCCTCCTTCATCTCTTCGATGGATGGATCCATCTTATGATATTGTTTTTCTTCCAGTTGCAGAAATTCCTGTAGAGCCTCTACCTGTGTATGAAAATTTTGTTGTCATAGTGGATATTTCAAGTGTGGTAGTAGTGAATTGATGAACAAGTGCATGTGTTGCATATCTATCATGAGATATTTCAAATTTCCTTTTAGTTGTTTGAATCTCTAGTCAATCTCCCATATGGATTCTCCCGGTTTCTGTCTAATTTCTATCATCTCGTTCATGTACTGATCCTTTGAACTTGGCTTCTAAAACTCATTTATCAACAACTTCTTGATGTTCTCAATTGTTTTGGTTGTTTCCGGTGGATTGTTTTAGCTAAACTCATATACCAATATAGTGCACGATCCCTTAGTGTAATCACTAGTTGTGCAAGTTTAATGTCCTCGTCTGTGATCTATTTTTCTTCCCAGATCTTCTCATAGATAAACATGTGCTTTTTTGTGTCCTCTGACTCTTCCCCTTTGAATTCTGGTAACCTGATGGTGGGATCATGTCCTGCCATCCTGAATGTTGAACTACTACCTCTGCACGGTGTAGATACTTGACTAGTGCTTCCTAAAATGGCTCCTCCATTTGTTGTTCCTTGTGTAGATGTACTTCCTGCTATTTTTCTTCTCCAGAAATTCGTTTGTCTAAAGGGTGTTGTGTTTTTTGGTGTGTTAGTCGCACATGGGTTTATGGGTTCCACACTGAAATTAATATGGATAGGATTGTTTCCTTTGGTTCCTATTCTTGGACCTCTTATCTTCCTCTCATATGTTGCATTCAATATTTACTCAATCTTCTCCACAGCCCCGAGATCCTCTACCTCCTCTTCATCACTTTCCAAGCCTTCCCTCACGACTACAACTCTCTTCTTAGTGTTCACCTTATATTGGTAGGGTACTCCACTACACATCTTTCTAGATGTTGCCATGATCTGCTTGATCTGGTCATAATACATCATGATTGGGTCCAAGGATTCATCCTTCTTTCCTTTATCCACTTCTTCTTCCATTTGTCCTTTTCCTGTCAATGCTTCCCCCCTTCCCCCATGCACACAGGGAAATTTAGTTGTCTGACTCCATTTTCATTACACATTTGTTATAGAGAAGTATCTTAATAGAAGTATACATCAATCGAATATACCTTCCTCGAGTCCCTCATAGAAACTCTTTCTTCATTGCGTTGTAGGACTTCATTGTATCTACTAAAAATTTTGTTATAAATCCTGCTACAATATTGTCGAGCCAAAAATCTATGGCGTGGGTGAATTTTTTATTCACCTACTGTAACTTCTCAATCTTAATTGAGGTCCACTCTAACTATCGAATCTATTTTTTTGTGTGGTTATCCTTCAACCTCAATATCCACTCCTACAATAAGTGTGGAAAATCATAGAAAAACACTTCATGCAAATCAGTAAACACATACTTATCAAGGTATTTACGTGATTTTATTCTAGGGTTTTTGTTATCTTTCTGCGTAAACTCTAGCTCTTTTGTCTTCAACCTTCTCTCGATCTCTTCTTTTGTGGGATTCCACGGTCTCAACATCCCCTTCTAGTGGTTCATTCTCACCTTCTTGTTGTTCAATTTGGTATTATTTTGAACCACATTTTGTAGATCTTACCCTCTTTTAACAGATCCCATCTACTCAATCCTATACTGTTCCAACCAACAACATAACCATTTGTTGGTTTTCTATATGATTTTATACCTTTAACATGATTGACCCAGGGTTCAAGTCTACCGGGGTTCCAATAAAGCCTCTAAGACTATCGACCCTCCTGGTAAACTAGAAGACAAAACAGTGCACAGATTACACTACGTAGTCTCACCCAAGATATTCTTAATGAATGACTACAATAATCAGGTTTTTGCAGTCCAGGATTGAGTGGATATCTGAGAAGTATTCACTGAGAGTTCTATTTAACTTATTAAATAAATATATTGTCATTCCCAATTATGCATGTAATGTAATAAGCTCATTCATTCATCATGATAACATCTACTCATAAACAACAAAAGAAACACAAACATTCAATCACATAACACAGGTTTTACCGTGGTTCACCCCCCCCTAGGCTATGTCCACAAAGATATGGCTCTTAAGATCTTCTATTATGGCAATCCCAAAACTACAACATTGTGCGCTTTACAACTCATCCTCATTCGGGTCGAGATATATTATGAGGCGGACTAGATCGCACCAGGATCCTCATCCTGCAATCTAACCCTCAAGATCTACCCTCCTTACTTCTCTACATCTCAACAACTTACAAAAAGGTATTGGATTACAGTAGTGTTTTTCCAATACTTCCTAAAATATCTCTCTATCTCCGCTCTATCAACTCCTCTAAAAGCATCTGTAGTCATCTCTATATATACATTTCCATCTCATCAGCCATTACAATGTATTAAACAAAACCTAACCCTAGTGTCGTTAGGTATTCCATGCATGTGCAGGTGTTTCTCTTCCTTCCAGCTGTTGCTTCCCTCATGCATGCCTTTCTTTCCCAAAATAGACTTTCCTTCCAATTTGGCCCACTTCCAACAGGTTTGTAAGGAATTTTACCTTGGTTTCCTTCCTCGACACTTCTCTTCATGTCTATGATTTAATTCGATAGTTTATTTATCATCCATTGTAGGTATTCTATGTCTTTGTTTCCTTTTTTGGGACCTTGTTCTGCTTGTTTTCCTGGAAGTCTAGTCAACAACAATCCTCTCCTTAGAGGAGACTAAACTTCCTTCTTAACTAGTGAGACCTAGCCCTCTTTGCATCCTTTCATTTGGAATTTTGTTTTGGATTCCTTGAAATTCTCTGCTAGGGTATGCTTGGCATCCCTTTTCACAAACATAGAAATAGACACAAGGAGAGAATTAGCATATGCCTCAATTTGCAACTCCTAGGTGTTGGATCATGTTGTCATTGATGCCAATGGTTTGATTGATTGATTTCATTGATTGATGTCAAGTGATTTATTGATGCCAAAGGATTGATTGATTGATGATTTATGTAATGTAATATGTATTTTCCTTGATGAGAATGCATAGATGAAGATGGATCAATGAGTTTCCATTGATATAATGAAGATGGATCAATGAGTTATCATTGATACATGATGAAGATGTATCGATGTGGTTTCATTTGTATATGATGCATTGTTGGAAAAATGTATAGATGGCTCATTATTGTCTTATCATGATTGATAAGGTGCACAAATGGATGAACTCCAAAGTCATCCCCTTATGGTGAAAGCCCTCACCAGAAGACACTTTGCGGATTGAGTTATCCTAGAAGAATGGTTGGAGGATCCATGCTCTCATTATTGTCTTATCATGATTGATAAGGTGCACAAATGGATGAACTCCAAAGTGGTACCCTTATGGTGAAATACCTCATGGGAAGATGCTTTGCGCATTGAGTTATCCTAGAATAATGGTTGGAGAACCCATGCTTGTATATGGAATAATGAGATGAAGATCAAGGAAAGTTTTGGTGAAACTATCCTAGATGGATAGTTCTTGTCATTCCATTTCTGGTGGAATGTGTAATGTCACATAAATCCTCATGGTTTGAGAGTTACGTCCTTACGAAGATGAAGGACCCCCACATGAAGGCTTGAAGCCCCCAAGGTCAAAGAAGTCAAAGTGACCTAAAAGAAGAAATCATTATTTAAATAATAAAGTAAAGTGACAAAGTCAAGGTGGATTATTTAAATAATAAAGA
>ML790146.1:211803-265588 GCA_009831015.1 Picea engelmannii | reverse complement strand
TATGGAAAGTGGTTAACCCTAAAATAAGGAAAATAGGTTAAGGGACCTAGAAATGGGTTAATATTATTTAAATGATAAAGTAAAGTGACAAAGTCAAGGTGGATTATTTAAATAATAAAGAGAAGTGACAAAATCAAGAAGGGATATTTAAATGATAAACTATTGGAGAACTTTCTATTTATGGAAAGTGGTTAACCGTAAAATAAGGAAAATAGGTTAAGTGACTTAGAAATGGGTTAAGTGACCTAAAAATGGGTTAAGTGACCTAGATGATGAAAGTATAAATAAGATAGCAATGGTCTCTTGTAGATCATCCTTTTTGTGGATCAATGGAGAGCTTCTTGTGAGAATATATTTTGGAGTATTGATGGAGAACTTCTTGTGAGAGCTTATTGAGCATTTTTGGTGTGGAACACTTGAGAATATTGAAGATCTTTAGGTGAATGAGGTAACTAAAGGATATCTAAGCAGGATTTCAGAGGGAAGGTGAAGAAAAGAGGGTCATAATTTTGCAATAACTTTGTTTCTATAATGATTCAGTCTGTGAGATTAATATGCCATTGATGAAACATATCCAAGTATCTGTGGTAAAAAATTCATCTTGTGGATCATTTTATATTTTGAAATACACTCCTTGGAAAACAGGGTTTGTGGCTAGTCCTGAAACTAATCTAAAACAAGTGTTTCGGGTAAAAATGTCATAACTTATTCATAATAGATCCAAATTCAGTGATACTAATTGTGTTGTTTATATTACTGTCTATAGTATGTTGTGTAACCATTTCATATTGATTAAACAAATATTCCATGTGGGGCATGCTTTACAAGGTCTCTCTCTAGAATAAGCCAGAATTCAGCAAGGTATGTCATTTTTTTCTATAACTCCTTTTCTGAGAGGTTCCAAGTAGTGACACCTGGAGGAATTGCATAAACCACACTGAAAAACATTGTATATCAGTTTTAGATATTTATTCATTACGGGTACAAATTTATTATTATTTCAATTTAGGGTTGTTGACTAATCCAAAACTAGTCATGGTTGAGACAAGAAGTTGATGAGTTGGCACATACATGAGGTGTATATTTGATGGTGTTGGTACATATTGACGAGTCATTGTTGATGAGTATTTGACACATTATTGGTATATACTTGGTACATGGTTCGATGCACTTTTTTATGGTACAGGTTGATTATAGGTTGTTTGGCATTAGTTGGTGCATGGCTGATGCACTTGTTTATGGTACAGATTGATATCTGTTGAGGATTGTTTCCTCATCTTAGTTGGTGTTGAGGGTGTAAAATGAGTCTTGAATTATAGATTTGGTGATATTGTAGAGTTTTACTCTACTCAGTTTTTGTTGAAAAACCCCAAGGATTGTAGTCCATAATAAATAAAAAAATTGTACATACATCTTGTGTTCTTTATGTTCCTTGTGGTGATGAATTGTTGATGATATATTGTTGATATATGTTGCTGATATGTTTTGACATTTAACTGGTTATAAATGATAGCAATGATTAATGATTTCATGGTGATTTTTAACTAAGGCATTTTGGGAAAAAGAGCCCTACATTGTTCACCCCCCCCTCTCAGTGTAGTCGGTGTGTCCAACACTAGGTAGGTTTAGCTTCAGGTTGAAATTTATTCAATATAGTGGTAAAAAATTGGTTGAAATATCTAACATTGTATTTTGAACTCATGGTGTCTGTGAAGAGTTTAACCATCAAAGATCATGTGGTGGTTTCTTCTGCAAATGTTTCTAAGAAATATTTTTGGAACTTTGTCCAACTGGTTATGGACCCTACGGGCAAGTTAAAATACCAAGTCGATGTTGAGTTATCAAAAGTATAGGGAAACATTCTACATACTATGACCTCATGTTGTATGTTCATCAATCTTATCGCTAGTATGAACCTTTTAATATGGTCTTCAGGCAATCCATAGGTTTTAGGGTCAAACATGGGAAGTAATTTTTCTGGATGTCGAGGGAGGTTATGTACCCATTCTGGGATTTACATAAAATCTATGGCCAACCAAGGTTGGTTATTTGGAGGTGGATTACCTCTCTCTTCATTATTATCGTTATTATCCTCTATGTCATCTGATTCTAAAACTGAGTGATCTGAATTAAACCCTTCTTCGTCAAATTCAAAATCATCTGGTTCAAAGTAGTTACCAGCTGGTGTTTCGGGGATCAAGTTAAGGGGTTGTTCAATAGTAGTGAGGGAAAAATCTATCAGGTATTCTACTATTTGAACAAAAAACTGGTCAGGGGTATCGACCATTGTTTTGCTTACTTGTTTTCTACGAGGAAGTAATGGGGCTAAGGGAAACGATTCAATTTTCCTAGCGTAAGCTCTTATGATTCTTCTAAATTGGTTTAGCTCCTCGTGAGGAAGAGAATAAGGTATTTCAGGGAATAGGTTTTCTTCCTCATTCCGTGGTGAGTTACTCATTTCAGGAGTACTCTCTGTATGTGGGATGTATTGAGACTGACTAACCATGCATGTGGGATTTTTTGAATCTGTAGGCTATGTGAGATATTATATTAGCAATGTTGTTAGCCATTCATTCTTCAAGCCCTCCTTCTAGTGCCAAATTCTGTTGAGGGGTCCTAAATACCTTTAACTCAACAGCAAGAACCAAACCCACCATAGAGGCCCAATTAGACTCTACAGTGTTAGATTGTGGAATGGTTCTCCAAATATTTTGATCTATCCAGTTTATCAATGGGATTTACGTGGTGATTGTCAGGATATATTCCTATGAAAGATGCTTCTTTTGTTTAAACATTCTCTTTTTCTCTTTTCTTTTATTAGATGAGCCTGATAAAATGATGTTGGTATAAACCAACTAGTGGAAGGGAGTCTTAACTACTGAAGAAGGTTGAGCTTGGGATAACCCTTGTGCTCAAGCATGTAGACAAAGATATTCACACATGTTTCAAGCCTAGTACTAATACATTAACTTGTTGGTATTTCAATTATTGACTGAGATAGAATTATCGTAAGAAAATACGCATGTAATTAGATGATGGCCAGAAAAATAGTTTCCTTATCTCTAACATTAATCACACATTAATAAAACAATTTTCTTTCCATTATTAAGAACAAGAACTACAAAAAAATATTGAGACAAATAACTTATCAATAGATTCAAAAACTCTTACTCGTTACAACATCAATTACTGAAATAAAGTTGGAAGTAATTCCTCCTCAATCCAATCATATAACTCCTTTGATGAAAACCAATATTTTTTCTCTGGCCCTAAACAAGACGTCTCAATTAAGGTAGCTAAAAAATATTTTTTTACAATCCCAAAAATGAGTTTCTTTACCCAAAACCATCGACCTTTTCTAAAAGGTCAATCCCTTTATTTATAATGAATCACTAACTAAAAATAGCTACTACAAGTGCAAGTTAAGTAAAACAAAATATCACCATGTGGCACTTGATCTCTTTGTTCTTTGAGAACCGTCTCATGGTTTTACTGGGAGTGGATAATTCTTCTCATACTTCGACCACTTGATGAACAGATCCTCGCATGTGTTTTCATATGGGAACCTATGCTGGTCCATCGAGGATGAAAGCATTTATTTTACTTCTACTACTGGTTCTCTACATTTGACTATTTTAATACTCAACCACTGCAGAACTGCACGAACCTTGATTGGATGATCCATAAATTGTTCTACTTAATATGGTGCCATGCTTGCTACCTGTGCAATCTTTGTTTTCCATGTCGAGTCTTGTTCTACATGTCGATTGACTATGTCATGCAGGTCGACATAGTCTTCGGGTGAGACGAATTCTGGGAGGTCAATGCCTTTCATCTCCTGATTAATATTTTCCCAACCTTTTTCACACTTGGCCCACTTCTTATGAATCTCCCACTGAGGTTCCTGGGCCATTTTTACCCAGTATTCGGTTTCTTTCCTAATCCAATCTATGTTTCTATCCCTTAACACCTGAATACCATGATCTTCGGTGTCTCGGCCCTTTTGCATTGCACTAACATAATCAATCCTTTCTACCGCTTGGTGAGATTTTTCATACCACCTTTCCAGATCCTTGCAGGTTGCTAGTGCCATAAGGATATCTTCTTGGAAATTGACTATGGATGCAGTGAAATGATGTCATTCACTTGTGAATTTTGCATAAGCATCCAAGAACTCACTCCTCAGGAACACTGTGGCCTACTTTGAGTCTTGATATTATTTTTCCAAATGGCGCAGATGCTCCAACTCCTTTAGCGCGGTGACCAAATACTTTTCATCTCTCCTTTCTCTATCCAACGTGGCATCTATGATCGCCATCCCTGCATCGATAATATTGGATTTCTTGGTCTATTATGTGATGAGAAATTTCTCCTCCGTCGTGATGAGAATCAATGTATCTAGCATGAGCCTTCTCTACTTGGTGGTCCTCTTCATGATAGCTTTCCTCTTCCTGTCATAGGTGATCGCTTGTATGCCGACAACCTCATCAACAGGCTCAGGGATTTGTTGTTCTCCCCAGGTTAGAGTCTTTCCCAGGCTCTCGGCTATGTGTATCTGTTCTAGGATCGGTTCATGAACTTATTTCATATGTTTCGATGCCTCAACCTCTGTTTGTTTTTCATTGGATGGTGAGGTATCAGCCAAAATTGAAGAACCAGGGGTAGGTTCAATACTTACTTGGTAATCAGTTGTCAAGGTCTCGATCTCTTGCTGTTGAAATTCCTATTTTTGACCACCTGATCCAAGATCATCCCTCATGTTGTCTTTCGGGGTCCCAAAAAGGTCAATCAAATCAGTGTCTAAGACACTTTCGACCTCATGGTCACTCTGCAGAAGGTTTTGAATCAAAGCATCGAGACTTGGGGTAGATGCTTTCTCAGGTTCCTTTTCCTCTATAATCGGTACTGGAGTTACCAAGGAAACCTCTGAACTTTCCTCATCATCATAGATGGTTATTAAGTAAAATAAGGGGCTTGGCACACCTGTTCCACCTGACATCCTTGATACCTCGGGATGGGTTGGAATTGTCCTTGGTGATTTGATCTATTGTGATCAAACTCTAGGGTTTTCTGGACTGGTGATTTCTTCAAGTTGTATGGACTCTAAGCCACATGGCTCTCCTCTACTTGTGGTTGGGTTGTCCATGGGGATCCTCATCATCTCTACAAGATCATGATCATTTTCTAACTGATCAATGATTCTATGTGTTCCTTCTAGTAAGATAAATCCTCTCCTTTGTGCCTCTGTGGTCTCTGCTGCTCTGATTTCTTCCCTAACTCTGAGAGCCTCTTGAGATGAATGTTCTATTGGATCCACCTGTTCATCCATGCTCATAACCTTGAACCTAGTCCTTTTCAAGTTTCATTTCCTATGTACTACCTCCTCCCAGTCCTGAGCGCATTTTGTAAAAACCTCATCCTCAAACTTGTCATGCATGTATGGCCAACATGACAAAACTTGTGAAACGTGTTGGAGGACTAGGCACTTAGGATCGTGCTTGCGAAACCAACCTATTGGGAACTTGAATTCAATATGACTCAACCCTTCTTGTTTAGCTTGAGCATTTTCCTTGACTAGATAAAACCCCACATGGAAGTTGTAGGGTATGAAAGCTCGCTTCTTGTCCTTGACTAGTGTCGCTTTATAGCCTTGCAGGATGGTCTGATAGTATATTTCTCCCAAAATGAGTCAGTCTAGGATGTGATTTTACGAGGAAAATCTCTCTATGGCTAGGGTAAACCACAATAGATAGATATGACTACAAAAATCAACTCTATCTCAAAAAAATGCTATATGAATCAATGTGCAAGCGAGATAAGAAAGGGACCTACCTCATCCAAATCTTTGATGATGTCCACCATTGAACATTTTGAGCCAAATCTTTATACCTACAACAAGTTCTCAACAATCCAACAAAGCAAGCATACAATGATAATATAAAATGTTATCACATTATATAGCATAATCCATTAATATACAAAACAAACATTCCCATGGATAATAACTCATATATTTGCAAGATATCAATTGGATAGGAAGAGAGTATTTCTATTAATAAATGATCAACAAAAGTGAAAACATTACATACTTTCATGTTGGCATGGTTCAGAACTAATAAACCAAGTTCCTTCCATCTAGGCCTCCACCACTTCAATCCTCCACCAAAGGCAAGCTCATAGAAGGGAGACAATGAGGTTATCCATCAATAAGGGAAGATCTTGGGGGTTGAACAATGTGTTCAGACTTAAAGGAAAAAGGGATGCAGACTCAATATGAAGTAATAATTTCTCCAGAGTAACTTTTTTGTCAAAGTTGAATTATTTTCTCCTTTTCCATAGCTCAAAATGGGCCCACTTATAGCCTTCAAAATGGAATTGAAGGGCTGAGTCATAACATTTCTAGCATATGGAAGGCCAGGGATCAGAGATCTCATGTCGTGACATGGAAAACTGACATTTAACTTTTTTTTTGGTACAAATCCCAATGTACACGGGTTGTAGTGGAGCAACTTGCATACATGTTTGTTGTATAGTGTGAAAGATACGTACAAGTGGAAAAATTCGTATTTTTTTCTTTGGATTTTATCAATAGGGAATATAAGTCTGCATAAGGAAATGGAATAAGTCCCTCTCTGCAAGATTTCATAGAGTCAGGCAAGTCTTTCTCTAATAGACTCCCCCTAATGTGTGAGGTCAGAGGAGTATCTGCGATTTCCGAAAGACATTATAAATAACCCAAAAGTGGAGTGGTAGGGGATCATCTAGACAAACTCAGTTTCTCATTACACTCTTCATTGACTTTGCATACATGGATGCTGACAAAATTGCACTGCATGTCCATGTGAAAAATATACCAAACAAGTGTTCATGCCCATGAATGGGAAAATACAAATGTATTTACATGCCAAAGGTTGTCATAGTCACGAACAAGGCCCAGTAGAACCATTCTCAAAAACCAATCTGAAGATATATGTATAACATGGAGTACAATATGATCTCCCATGATCACTGAAGTTATATAGGTACCAGTCCAATGAATAGGAAGCAAGAATTCAGGAAAGTTGCAGCCACATAGTGATGTCTTCAAGTCTTCTACACAATTTTCCAAAGGTGCAAGTCTTCATCATATGAATAAAGGAGTTGAGGTCGAACACAATGAGACATCATTTGATTACCAGTCATTGAGTTATATCGTTAACAAACATGAGACAACCTATTGATAATGAAAGTAGGTATCAAGACACTGAGTACATTCTTACAAGTGTTAATAAAGGAGTCGGTGTCGAACACATGAAGAATCCATCGATCAGGAGACATGGATGTATTCCCAATTGTCGATGGTGAGAGAGCCTGTCACTAATGACTGCAAGTCTCAAGGTACTCATAAGACTCTAGGTCCTATTTCCATAATAAATGGGCTGAAGTCGATGGAAAGAGATCTGCTGAAAGGAGAGCATTAAGGAATCTCTCATCAGTTAGCACGAGGTACAAAGTAGGATCTTCATGATGTGGTGGAAATCGGATGAAGAACATGTTCACGAACCAACGAACCTGTGCATCTTTCATGTTTTCCAAGTGCAAGAGGTACACTAAGAAGACCCTCTGAATAGCAGCCAATGATGAAAACTGTTGAGAAAGGCAAGGAAACCACCAATAAGGCTAATGGAATCTAATACATTGCATGAATCCCAATGTGTGAATAGATTTCTTGTCATTGAACACAAGGGAAACCACCCATTCAATGACCAATGATTAAATGTCGATTTTTGGGTTCAAGGTTACCTACCGATGATGAAAGTAGGCCCAGGGTGAATGATAGGACTACAATATCATGTGGTTCTGTGAAAAACTAAGGGTATGGCTGACATGCAAAGTTAAGAGTTCTGAGGAGTGGCCAACACAGGTTGATAGAATTCCTTTGAAAAAGAGCATGAGACATATGGATGAATCTGACAGCATAGACCTAATGATGAAACCATAAGGCGCAGGAGGCTTCGATGAAATTCTCTATAGGGAATGTAAGAGTAACCAATCGATAGAGAAGACTTTGTAATGAGCTCAGCTTCCTAAGGCCATGCTAATCCCAAAATTATGATGATTAATGGACTCAAATAAATTTGTTCTCTATTCAAAGGCAACACGACTGTTGTCGATACAAGATAATACTCCCTTCCCACCTGTCTTTTTTTTTTTTTCATAGAAAAATGAATGCTATGATACAGATGAGGAAACTAGTGTCTCAAGTAATCAAAACTAGTTCCAGTAGTGGAACATACCTATTCTCAATGCAAGGAAGTGCATGTGAGAGATGGACACTCAGGGGAATGTTCCCTCCTAGGTATAGCATGTCAAATTGCGAAGGATATAGACAAGGCTCAACTTGTTTGAGGATGAAAAATTGTTGAGGAAAATGGTTTATAACGCAAAGAGAGAAACAACTATAGGCTCAATACTGCAAGCAAGGGCATGAGATGCAATCACAACTTAACGCCAAAAAATGTCCTTTTTTATGTCTTTTAGTCTACTTGGTGTGAAAAAGGGATAAAATTGTGCCAAATAGACGTCTTTTCAAAACCATTTACGAGTGTGAAAAAGACAAGTTCACTCGACGATCTTTTCACTTTTTTTATAACGAGTCGGAAAAGAGATTAACTAGGACTCATGACCTTTCAAGTCAATTTAACGAGTGTGAAAGGAAAAAATCACTCGAAAATGTTTTTGCTTTTTAGACGAGTTGGAAAATAGATTAACTTGGACTCATTTAAGAGATTCTAGGTAGCAAGTCTTGGGGGAGGCCAAGGCTCTCATGCTGGACTTCTGTGGAAATTTAGTATCTTACGAATAGATGACATAAGCTTGGGAAAACCCAAAGTTCTCCAAGTCGAGGAGGATAAAGTACTAACGAAGTATATAGTCTCCATGATGGACTGGATAATGTCTCTCACCGGGAAA
The DNA here is from genome assembly GCA_009831015.1 of Picea engelmannii. Taxonomy (NCBI): domain Eukaryota; kingdom Viridiplantae; phylum Streptophyta; class Pinopsida; order Pinales; family Pinaceae; genus Picea; species Picea engelmannii. Next base: position 256,636 of record ML790146.1, on the reverse strand, counting down.
GACATGGGTGGGGGAATTAGATACCCTACGAGGCCATCCCAATTGAAGGGAAATTCCTCAGGACTTGGAGGGAGAGCACTTAGGGAGAGAATAAAACTCTCCCATTTAAAGGGTGTAAGATCGGGAATGTTGATAACATGGTTGAAATATGCATCACCCTCTACAAGGAGAGTAGGATGGACTAGAGATTGCATTGGTATGACCACTTCTTCAATACTAGGTTGAAGAGGATGCATGATAACAGGGGTAGGAGACACGTCACACTTGAAAATGGGGGTGAGGTCAGGAGAGAATTGCAACGACATTACCACCGCGTCAATCAAAAGAGAATCAGGGTGTGGGGAAACCACAGATGCCTCAGAATCTGAAGGGTTCTTGGGTGAGCCCCAGGCTTATGGTATCTCAGCAATGGCTGGACACAGACGAGTAAGGTGATATCCTTCGCAAGTCCTGCAAATGAATTTAGGCTTACCTCTAAGGCATCGAGGCTTCTCAATGCCCCCAACATCATTGACAATGGCTGGTGACATGATTTCAATGAGATAGGTAGAGGCGGTAGAGTAATATCATACATGATGTACAAAGGTTGGAGATGTGACATTGATAAAACTCATGGTGACCAAAGTGGTTCCCCTATCATGGCTAGCAATGGTTAGGTGTGGGTTATAAACATGACTCGTAGAATTTGTTGGCCCATATCCAACATTACTACAAGAGGTTGGTGATGGAGCTCCAGTATGACTGGCAGTGATTGGAATAGAAGTGAGTGGTGGAATTTGATTCCAAGTTCCAGGGAAATATTGGCTTTGAAACATTGCAGGCTAGGAAGGGTCCTAGTTTACCCCTAGTCCTTGTCTAGAGAGATGGTATCCTTCACCAAATTGATCTGAAGAGGCTTGTAGGGGAATCGTCACCAAATTCTATGAAAGGGAATAAGTATGATAAGAGTTACTTGGGTAAGGATATACATTTCCCCCTTGTGAAGGGATTTTGTAAAGAGGATATCCCAAATGGTAAAACTGATTCTCCCCATATGAAATACCCCGAGATACATGAGGACTTGTCATGGGAAATGTGTTCGAAGGAACTAACATGTTGGCCTAAGGATACATGGATGGAGTGCAATAAGTATAATAAACACACATATGAATATTTTCTCTTGAAAGAGAATAACTAGGACTGGATCCATAAGAGGGGAGGTTCCAACCTCTCATTGTGAAGGATGGTTGAGGGACATGACTCATATCAAATGAAGACATAGGAATTGGGGTCATGGTGACCCCGGATCCAATGCTAGGATTTATATAAGTGGACCAAGGAGAGGACTGCATGGGTGAGGGCATATCAACAAAAAAATGGCTAGAGGCCCAATGCATGGACTGAGTATCATATTTTTGCATACCATTATGAAAAGTGGAAGGATTCGTCCCCATGAAATGAGTAGGCATCATAGGGTGGGTAGCGGTAAATGAGGGAGAAAAAGGAACTCCACTATCCATGATAAAAAAAACTCAGTATAGACTCCTAAGGTCGACAAGTAGTCAAAGACAACACCAAAAGTAAAATGACCAATATGCATGCAAACGGGGTAAAGTGGTTGAGTGGCATCCCTCTCTTACACTTCAAAATTACTCACTTCAATAGTGTCACAAGTGTCATCATCACAAGTGTTGTAAGTGTCACATCTTGTCCGCAAGTGTCGCATATTGACAACAAGTGTTGAAAGTGTCAAAAACATCATACTACCATATTGCCTATGTCATTCCTCTAACGACATCATAAGGACACTTAAGACACCTCAAAGACTAGTTTTGAAGAAGAGAAATCAGTTGACAAGGAGTACAAACCTTTTTCCACTGATAGAACCACTAAAAAATGGATTTTGGAGAGGAGCGCTCCCCTACCCACTATCAGGGAGTGCTAGTGCTCCCTAGGCCTCTTTGGGGGAGTGTTTGAGCACTTTGTTCACCCTTTTGGGAGAGAGATACCCTTTTCTAAGCAAGTTTTGGGTTTTTTGAGACAAATCAGGGAAGAATCCCTCAATTTTTGAAGGTGGTTGGATTCAAATAGAAGGTCAAGGCATGATCTTAGGGAAGATCCTCAAATAAAGGAGAAGAATCCTCAACTTATCCCAAAGATATCTCAAGTGGTTGGGCCTATACAAGGTTATATAAGGAGGCCTTCTCATGGTGAAAGGTATACAAGAGACTAGATATTGATACCAAACTTATGATCTTATAAGTGGTATGAACATGAATAATCAATGCCTTCTCATTAATAATCAATGCTTGGCCTATTTCTTTCAAACTTATGTTTGTCCCACATGAGTTTGTATTCACTAGATAGATCTATATTTGATCTAATATTAGTAAAATAGGAAGTTCATTGTATCTTTGTTTGTTCTACAGGATCTATCTAGGAGCTCAGGATCAAAGCTTTGCCTAGACTTTGCAAGGACAAATGTCGTTAATAAGGTACATATTTTTATTCTTCTCCTTCGTATGTTAGCTTGATTAGACCTAAAAGGATGTCAGTGTCCATGTTAAGCACATTTTTGTCTTGGCCTTAGGAGTCTAGAGACCAAGAGGGAATCCACTTGTCCGCAGGAGGATTGACCTATAACAAAAATTGGCGACTCCACTAGGGAGGAGCTCTGATTTTTGTTTCCTTTCCCAGATCTTGTTTTATCCCTTTTCCCACTAACTTGAACTTCTAGATATTGTATTTTTTATTCTTAGATTTGTTTGATTGCCTCTTTATTTCATCATGATCACCCTGATTGACTGAATTTGCTTGATTTTTTGAGTTTTTGGGCATTTTTCTAAAATTTTGAAGTAGAATGATCCCTTTCCCTTGTTATCAAAGCACCAACACTCTCTGGTGGTCTTACACAGAGCACTAGAATTCTCTGGTGACCCTTACACCAGAGCGCTACCCCCTTTTTTGTGAAAAATCTTCTAGGTTTTCAATTTCTAAGTTCAGTTTTTGCCTTTTGCATTTTCTCAAGGTCTCATACTCTCAATCGATCTTGGTATTGGCATTCAACACACTGTTTTCTAAGGATTGATCTCTTCTTGTTTGGGAATTTGACATTTTCTTTCCTTGCCTTAAAGTCACTCTTTGTCTTTGCTGACCTAGAGTTAACTTGTTGTTTTCTTCTCCTTTATTTGACTGAGTGGAAGCTTTTGTGAGGAAATCCAAAGGTTTGTGAACCTTTTCATTTGATATTTGAGGTCAGTTTTCCAACATTTCTCTTTTGTTTGAGGTTTTTGGTTCTTGTTTGCAAATTTGATTATCTTTGTCCTTCTTGTCTATTTCATGACGAGAGTGTATTTTTGTTTTGTGTGAGGTTTGCTTCTGATTGTTTAAATCTTGAAGTCTGATTGACATTAGAAGTCTTACATATGATTATCATTCACATATAAGAAAAAAAACATATTTTAGTGATTGGTTTGGATATTAGAAGGCATTTCTGAATTTTTTAGCATTCCATTAGATTTGATTGAGAAACAATTGTATGAGGACATTGCATCTTAGTGTTTGATAATGAAAATAAATTTATCTCTTTCCCTTAAATAGACATTCATCGAAAGACAAGACTGCTTATCATCTTCTTGTGCATTTTTTGGGAATTTATTCATCATACCATCGGTTTCATTGTCATACACCCTTTGAGTAAAGAACAGATGAAAAATGAACGCTAATTAAAAATTATCTAGAACATTTTGTTTTTAGGATCTTCCACCAACACTAGGCTAGGATTAACACTTTGGATTAGGCTGTGAGTACAACTCTCCAAAGTTTTCAAAACAAACATTAGCAACCTAAGATAGGGAGAGTCAAATCCAATTGTTGTATAGGATTTATGGGACCCCCCTCTCACACAGGGGTTATGCATGAGGTCGCATTCAGGAGAATTACGAAGATTATCCCTCTGTGGTTCAACTGTTTGTAGTGGTTGGATCATATATTGGGGGTCACTTGAGGGCATACCCACGATTATATGTGGGAGCCTCTCAAGTTGATTTTGGACTTTTTATCCTACCCATACGTTCATATCAGACTATCAACTATACCCACCCAAGGGCTGACTGCGAGTTGGTGTCCTTAGTTTCCATAATATTTAGGTACTTACACGAGGTGACGGTGAAGGGAAGTTTCACTATACCTGGAAAAGACATTGGTCAAACTCACTCGGGCTCCTTGGAGGGTAAATCCATAATTACTGTGTGGAAGCTTGCACCAAGGTGAAAGTCCGTTAAGCAGGTCACCATTGTAATTGTTCCACCATATCCTATCCCTTTCTTGACTTGATCACGTGACATTGGATTTCATCACCAACTAGTACGATCTGTTAGCACTTGGTAAATTTCCTAGAGGTTGACAGCAGAAGAAATCTACTAAGGTAACTTTATCCAACCACTTTTGAAGCTGGGATCTAGCCCTTCCAACTTCAGAGAGGGATCTCTCTATATGATTTAGCTATGTTTCCAATTTTAAGTATTAGGCTAGGTAAATAAATAGGTTGGTTTTTTTTGTCAAAGTTTTTTTTCGAATTGGTTGAGACAGTCTACACATCCATTGGGCTATGGGATCTATGTTTTAATAGAATATGAAATACAAACCAGAAACACAAAGGGGAAACTTTCACAGGGAGAGATAATATAATCACTGGATCTTTTAGTAGCTTAAATGATGAACAACAAAAAATATGAGAAAGATAATTTCAACAAAGAAGCAGTTAAGAATTTCTTTATTGAAAACACCAGAAATAAAAGACTAAAATCTTTCGAGTCAGAAATAGGGTATACGAGATAAATCCTGCAACCTTCGTTACTCTTAAATATTAGTTTCAGAAAACGATATGATAACAAAGAGAGAATAACATTCAACTTAGAGAGAAAAACATCACCAGTGAATACACGCAAGAATCCTGTAAAAAGTGCCTCCTTTTATTAATGGAAGATCTCTTCAAAAAGATTACAGTATGATAGCGTCAGGGTGTGAAGATCAACAACCCCCAATACTTCAAAAGATGAAGTATTTATAACTCAAATTACAAATGTTCCTGTCATAAATGACCAGGACGTGCTAAATCTATTTTTAGCCTAACTAATTTAACAAATTTCCTAAATCTAGGAACTGCATGATGACATGGTGTAACTGCACGTAGATTTCTGGGTAGACCATTGATGAAGCCTCTGCACGACCTCATCTGACTGGACGAATGACTGGATTGGGGACAACTCATCTACTAATTGATCAGATCACATAGTTCCTCCCATCTAAGATGACTGGGCACGTTGACTTTGAGCATGCTTCGATACACTTCGTCCATCTCTGTGTACTTGGAAAATGTAGGCTTGGTGAGGAAAATGTATTGAATATCGTGTTAGATGTTGATGTCCCACTGAAGGGAATCTATAAATTCCTTTCTTGTGATGTTCCCTTGAATCCCTGCAAACTTTGAACTGTCCTTAGAAACATCAACCAATCTTTTCTTGTAATCTGGGAGAGTCATCAATTTATCATTGATTACCTTCAGACCAGGAAGAACTTTCTTCTGGAGAGATTCAATCTTACTAAAGAATATTTGTACCCCTAGGTCCATGACCTGAACCTTTTCTTCCAACTGAATCATTAACCCTCTTTTGGTCAAAACGCTTTTGACTTCAAGGATGGTCTCTGTCCTGTCTTCAATTTTAAGCTCTTCCAGCTCTTCCCTGGTCTTAGAGTTTAGGAACTTGATGATCTCGTTTGCCTGTGTTGGAATCTCCCCCAATTCTACTCTAATCTTCTCGATGGCCTGTTTTCTTCTCCGTACCAACTCATTCTGCTTAAACATGATTTGGATCATGGGCCATATCTCATTCATGGACTTAGTGATGTCTGTCCATACACTCTCTTTAACCTCGACCAATGTCTTTCCTGTCACTGTTTGCTTCTGGAGTTGTTGTAGCTCCTGCTTGAGCTGCTTTGTCACCTGCTTGTCCTTGGAGAGGCTGGTATGAAAGGACGATTTGAGTTCCTGAAGGTTCTCAATCTCCTTTTTCAGCCTGCTGATCTCAGTTTCCTGCAGGTTCATTTTTTCCATGGACTTAGCTAGGTCGGTTGTCTTCTCCTGGGATGTCAATGGAGTCGCGGATGGGACCTCCATCACTGATGTTGTGCTCACTCCTGTAACTGGAATAGCACTCAATGGATTGAATTTCATTGGATTCAGTTGCTCTTTCTCCTTTAATAGTTTCTCCATCTCAGCTTCCATTTCTTTAAGCTGTGCATTCTGCTCCATGAGCAGCTTCAACATTTCATCCTTCTCTCCTTCTTTCTCTGCTATCTCCTTCACCTGCAAATCCTCTGTGGGCGGGAGATTAAGTTGCTTCCTCAAGGATGCTATGTCAGCATTCTTCTTCTTTATCATTTCCTCAGCTACTTTCACGTTTGAAGGATCGTAACCGATCTTGAGGACCAACTCCTCCAAATTCTTGATCCTATTGTCCTTTGCAAAGGACGATATATTCTCCAGCTTGAGTTGTGTTTGAAAATTGTTCAGGGACACCTGCAATTTGGATGCAGAAGTGGAAGCATGTGCCAAAGTATAGAAAACCATTTCCCTTGTCTTCTTGTGCAGATCCATCTGATCAATCGAATGCACGTCCTTTATCTAGAATTCGAAGGTGGCCCTCTTGTAATCAGTGATCACCTTTGGATCTGGTACCTATGCCTGGAGGAATGCCATATGCATTCTACCCTTCTCGGTGTCAAATGCTGATAGCAGCCTATGTTGCTCAGTCGATGTCTGCTTCCAGAATTGGGCGCAAGTACTACTGGTCAGGGTCTGGTTCCTTTTCTTTATCAGCTCATACTTCTCGAAGATGCTCAGTTTCAGTGCCACCTTGCGTGGCTGGGTGGTCAATGGAGAATATGTAGATTTTTTCAGCAATGTTGAGGTTATGCCTTTATGGAGGCTCGAACCAAAGGGTGGAATAAAAGACTTGGTCACTATGGTAGACGTGGCTTATTTTTCCCCGGTCGGGCCAAGAGCTGCAACAGTCTTAGGCCTCTTGGTATGTAGCTAAAATTCCTCGGAAGATACCTCAGTGAATGGTGGTGATAAATCCTGCCTCGGCCTCTTCTCTTTAGGGACCTGTGGAGTGGTCATTTGTGACACAGTGGCTGGGGGATCCTGTTGTTCTACTTCTATCAATGTGTTAGGCTCCCAGGCTATCTAATTTGTGAACTTCTCAACTTCGGTCCTGGACACATGAACATACATGATGTTTTTGTTCTTCACCCTCATTCCTGAGATGATCTCCCATGGATCATAATGCCATGGAAAACTCATGAATAATTTCATCTCCCTTAGCATCTTGTCTGCTTCTTCCCCAGCTCCCCAAATGTTGCAGATGAAGGAGCCAATCTGCCCCTTGATTCTAAGCTGCTGCTTTTTCTTCAATGACACGAAGTGGATATCATCGGAATTTATAATCTTCCTAATATATTCCAAAGAAAAAATCCTAATAGGCAGATACCTGGGTAGCTTATACGGTGCCAACTCACACCTGTATACCCTGATCTCGGTGTGATTCTATTATAAATACCAATCACCCATCTTTGTGTTATCCGAGAGGTGCATGATCCTCTGAACTTCATCGTTTATCCAAGGCTCGGGCCTACCGTTTAACATACTTACCACAGGGTAGTAGAATTGGTCGATGAACTCCTTGAAACTGAAATCAGTGGAGTTGTTCTTGAGCAAGGAGGTCCATGCTGTGACTGCCTGAGGTCTACCATCTCCATCCATATTCTACATGGAAAAAACAAATTTGTCCACCTGGAAGAAGACGAACAAGTATGCTAGTATCGATGAATATATAAACATGCCTTCCGTGCCGAAATTCATGAACTGTTCATGAATATTGTCTGCCAAGAATGTGCTGAAGTCAAACTGGGTGGTGGGATTTTCATTGTTAGAGAAAATGGATAGAAAACCCAGAATGGGTTCATCTACCCACTGATCAGAATAGTATCCCAATAGAGCGCAAAGGGATGAGATGACCTGGTTTCCTTTATTTGAGAACGTGGAAGACGGATAAGGAGGATTTATGGAGGGGAATTGAGCGGATGTGGGAAGGAAAAGCTCAAATATTTGAGCTCTTTGGGGAAAAGTCATTTTCTGGTACAACTCTGTAAGGATTTCCAGGTTGAAGGGAGACGCAGAATCGGCTCGGGGGATTTGCATCATCTAGTCTATGGACTCGGCGTGATGAGGAAAAGGATCTCTCCGGAGGAGGAGATGATGAATCTTTGTTCAGGAAGATAGTGGGCTTGACACTTGAGAGCGAATTCAGGAAAATGGTGGATCTGAGTGAAGAGGTAGAGGGGAAAATTGGACTCCCAGAGTCCAATTTCATCACTCTGGTCCAGGAAAACTTCCCTGAGCCACGACTGGAGGTCTGAGAAATCAAAATCGCATTTAGTATCCATGATTAATCAGTGTTTATCGACCAGTGGGATCCTGTCCAGGTCGACAGGAGGCGGGAGAAACTGATTCTCCTCTCCTTCTGCTTGTTTGGATTTTGGCGCCATTTCTGCAACAGTACCTGCAATAAAACACAACGTTAGTGGGGGCGACTGATTGTGGATGAGGGAGATGGATTGTAACAGAGGAGTAAGTGGTGAGTTTCTCTGGTGCGATGGATGAAATAGAAAAAGTAAGGAGAATAACGATAGTTTTAAGTAAACAGGGGTCGGTTGGGCGCGGGAGACAACTCAGCTGGATAACGGATAGGTTATCCAATAATAAATGGCCAACGGATCATTTTGAGGGTGAGATGGCGGGTGACGGTGGCTGAGGGATACGGATGGGTGACATGGAAGCTAACGATTGGAGGTAAAAGTCATAGTAAGGGTCTTTCCATGAACGAATGGGAGGGGAAGGACTGACAACAGTTATGGGACATGACCATTTCGGGAAAGGAGGAAGGTGACGTCCAGAGGTGACGGGGGTTTGTCATATAGAAGGAGATGATGGGACTCAAGGCCATTAAAATGATGTCGCATATAAAGAGGGGCCTACCAGAGGGAAGATTCCATTCCGGACCCCCCCCCCCCTTTAGTTAAAAGCACATCAGTCGGGGGGGTCCGAAAATAATTTTGAGCCATTGATTTGAGCGCCTGTTTCCTGGCCGCAGATCTTTGCACGCCTTTTATCACACATTCTAGACCCCCCCCTCCATTAAAGGTAGAATGGATGGGGGGGTCCGGAATCCAATGTTGATCGTAGATCTGCGCACTCGATCCTAGGTCGTCCAGATGTGCGCAGGTCTTATCAGCGATTCTGGAACCCCCCCGCCCCCCCTCCGTTAAAGGTAGAACGGTAGGGGGGGTCCGGAAAATCCTGTCCATCGTCGATCTGAGCACGATCATCTGGGCCCTTGATACATGATGAAAGCGTAATTTGGGCACAAAGACATACATGTGCCGGGGAAAAACTTAGGATAAATGCATTTTATGGGTTTTTCCAAGGTTTTTCAAATAGACACCACCATGGGGCTTGACCAAACGATCCTTTAAGCATCTGAAACATGGTGCAACATTTACATCAAGCTAGTTTTATTAAAATGAAGCAATGAGGCATCTAACCTATATTCTACCCTAGTTTCCTATGACAGTTAACCCAGATTAGACTGTTGGGTTAAGAATTTACTCTACCCTAGGGCTATTTGACCAAGATTAGACAGTCTAGCCAGATTTATTCACTAATCTAATCTAGACACTTTGGCTAAGATTAAACTGTTTAGCCAAAATCATTCACTACCCTATCAACATCAATTTAAAAAGAACTTGGCCATGTTTGAAAGGTATGGACCAAGTTACTATTATTGCATGGGGCTTTTATTTCAATTCTTTTATGCCCTCTTTTCCTTTTCTTTTTCTTTTCTTTCTTTTTTCTTTTCTTTTTCTTTTTCTTTTCTTTTTCAAATTATTTGCAGAATGAAAAATCATTTGTCAACAAAAATACTCGAGACAGATAATATCCCAGTCACCAGTTGATCCTATAAACTTATAGGGTGATAACAACGACTCCACTTGGGGATGGCACTTTCCCTATGAAGTGCCAAGAATCCTGGTTCCTGTCATTCTGAAAATTTCTGCCTAGTAGCCTTCGTTGGTTTTATTCTCAAAAATTGGAAAAACAGTGGTCAGCAGCTTAGGACCTTCTCTTTGGGCTTCAACCAACTGACTAATGTTATTCACTCGGAAAATGCAGGTGAAAAAAAAAAATTCGGTATGTAAAATGGTGAGTGGAACTCAAGTCATTACTGAGGTGGCACATAATGCTTCATCATTCTACCATTTATAGGTCCTCCTGGCAGATCTGTCCCATCAACGTTTTTTAGCAAGAAAGCATTGTTTCCCCTGAAAGCTTGAATCATGTAAGGACCTCTCAACAGACTACCGAATTTTCCATGTTTTCCCTTGTTTTCATTTCTGGCGTCCCATCTCAGCACCAAATCTCCTAGTTCAAAATCATCTTCCTTGGTTATTTTGTCAAAAATATTCTTGATGCTTTCTTGGATTACCTGATTCTTGTTGAAAATGTATTCCCTAGACTGTTGTAAATGGATCATCTGGTTGATCCTTCTCTGTGAGTCATTGGGCTAGGCTTCTACATCTTGAAGAAACTTCATGATAGGGACTCCTAAGGAAGTGGGGAAAACTGCCTCTGTACCATAGATCAACTGGTATGGTGACATACCAATTGACCTCTTGGTGGTCACTCTGTCATCCCACAAGGCGAACACCAACTTGTTATGCCACGATTTCTTGTTTTCGTTCAACGTTTTCTTGATGATGTTCACCAAGGTTTTGTTTGAAGATTATGCTAGCCCATTACCCTGAGGGTAGTAAGCTGTGGAATGTCCCAAACCAATGTGATACTGGTTGCATAAATCTATGAGTTTCTTCGACCGAAAAGCAACTGCATTATCAGTTATAATCTTTCTAGGACATCCAAAGCGAGAAAAGATATTATTTTCAAGGAATTTGATAATAACAGAGTTAGTGGCTTGCCTGCTTGGTACTGCTTTGATCCATTTGGTAAAATAATCGGTGGCAGTGAGAATCCACCTGTGCTGGCCTGAAGCAGGGGGGTGTATTTCTCCAATGAAGTCCAATCCCCATTGTTGGAAAGGGACTTCAACTGAGATCTGTTTCAGGGGGAGAGGAAGGATTTTCCTTTTTCCTTCAAACAACTGACATTGATGACATGCAGTCACTTTATGGTGTACATCAACGAACAGGGTGGGCCAATAGAAACCAACCCTGAGGATTTTGTTGGCTGTGACCTTCCAGTTCAGATGGCCACCACATTCTCCTGCATGAAATTCTTGTAACATGTTGTCAGCTTCATATTTCAATAAACAATTTAATAGAATGCCTCCAAGATCTTTCCAATACAAATTGCCTTCTAGAATACAGAATTTTAAGGCTTTCAACTTTAAAAATCTAGCTTTAGTCTTAGTCAAACCAGGGGGAGCTTGTAAATTTTGAAAAACAAATATAAGGTCTGTGTACCATGGAGAGTTGAGAAATACCTCTCTTACGCTTGGAGTCGCCATCTCACCCTGTTCATCTGCTGCAGCTAAAAAAATAATGTCAAGAGCATGAAAGTTATATTCAGCCATTAATTTAGCAAGGCCTTGACCTTTGATTAGTTTCGTAGGCTTAATCTCAATGTCGTATTCTAAAATGACAACAATCCATTTCCCTCTTCTTCCATCCGGATTGTCCTAGGTCAAGATGTCTTTTACTACCGCATTCGAAACATATGCAATGGTATGGGAATGGAGAATGTAGACCCTAAAATATTTTATAGCTTTCACCAAATCAAAAGCTTGTTTCTCCATTATCTTGTAATTTAGAGCAGTGTCTCTTAACGCTTTACTAAATAAAGCTATGGGTTGTTCATACCCTTCGTTGTTCTTTTGTAGTAATACCGCTACTATAGTATGTTCGGAAGCGAAAGAAAAAAGATAGAAATCCTTGGTAAAATCAGGACTGATTAAGACAGGGGCCTCTGTGAGTGCTCATTTGACTTTTTCGAAAGACTGTCTAGACTCAGAGTCCCATTTTATTTTCACATCCTTTTTTATCATATTTGTAATGTTTCAGAGGAGCTCAGCCATATTAGGAATGAATCTTCATAGAAATTTTACTCTCCTGATAAATGACTGCAATTCCTTGAGGTTTCGTGGGTGTTCTAATTTTTGTATGGCCTCGATTCTGCTGGGGTCAATTTTGATTCCATCCTTGGATATGATGTGTCCTAGCAGTTTTCCTTCCTCTAGTCCAAAAAGGATTTTCTTAGGATTTAAAGAAATCCCAAACCTTCTACATTTTTCAAAAACTTGTCTGAGGTGTCGCAGGTGTTCGTCACCAGATTGGGAAAACACAGTTACATCATCCAAATAGACGACAATAAACTTACCCGACTCTTCCACAAAGTCAATTTCCATGGCCCTCTGGAATGTGGCTCCTGCGTTCATCAGACCAAAAGGCATTTTCACATACATGAAAGTGCCCCATGGTGTAGTGAAATCGGTTTTGTCTTGATCATCCGGGTGAACTAGGACCTGATTGTAACCTGAGAAACCGTCCAACAATGAAATTCGACTGGACTGGACCACCCTTTGCAGGATGCAGTCCATTTTTGGCAATGGGTAATTATCTTTCAGGGATACCTTATTCAGATTTTGGAAATCTATGCAAAGCCTGGTTTCCCCATATTTCTTACGTGTAGGGACCAAATTATAGACCCATTTAGAAAAACTCAACGGGACTATGATTTTGGCATCGTACATTTTTTTGATTTCCTTTTCTATCAGAGGGAGTAACTTGGGATTTATCCTCCTAACTTTTTGTCTGAATGGTTTTTGGTCTTCTTTTATTGGAATCCTATGTTGTATGATGTTGGTATCCTAAGATTTCAAATCCTCACAACCCCAGGCAAAGACATCTGGATATTCTTTGAACAACTCAATGTATTTGAGTTTTTTCTCAGGGGGCAGTGATTTGGACAATTTGACTATTCTGGGTTTTTCTTTGGTCCCTATATTACAATCTTCTACCTCTTGTCCATGTGCTTCAATTTTCGGTTTTTTGGCTACGTCGTTAAAATAAAACAAATCCTCTAAAGGAACCAGACCCCTAGGTAAAACATTGTTTTTCAACTGCAGAATATCAGTCTCCATCTCATCATCGCCTAATTCACCTGAATCTATGCTATTTATACTATCAATTTCAAAATCAGAACTATTCACATTTTCATCTTCGTTCTCTAAATCTATATTTGTACATTCAAAATAATTTTTACACTATAGAAAGTCTTCGATTTGATCATCATTACCAAAAACTTGCCAGTACCTGATATTGTCGGGAACAGTTGGTCTGCATTTCACCTCAACAGTGTATGGGTGAGTCAAGCGGAAAGGAATCTTACAGGTGGCTGCTGACGTAGCCAATCCGTCCACCAGAATGTTTTGTCCCCTCGGAATTACCTGCAATTCAACTTCAGTGAAACATCTAAGGGCATCAAGAACAACATTCCTATAATCTCTAAGACGTAGGTCTTTCACAGTGTACTCACCTTTTATTTGCTTAATTATCAACTCAGAATCACCTCTTACCATAATCTGTTTGGCACCAACTTTTTTCAAAAGCTTCAGACCGAGCATCAAGGCTTCATACTCAGCGATATTGTTAGTGCATTGGAACTTTAATTTGTAAGAGTGGTTTACCTGTTTCTGTGATTGTGCAGCCAAACTCCTGCTCCATATCCTTCTTTTCTTACTGCTCCGTCAAAATCCATGCTCCATAAATCTACCGGTAGTTCTTCAGTTATCACGTTTTTCATCCTTGCTACCTCAATGGTTTCTTGGCATTCATCCTAACTAGATGTATCTTCTACCAGCTGAGTATCTTGTTCTCCCGTGTCACCATCATTGTACAAGATAAAAGAATCCAAGTTGGAATGCGTAGAGTAAAGGGGATAGTTGTGCGGTTTTTCTTGGCTACTAACCATGTATTTCATCAACGTTTCTCTGTATAGCCTTATTTGTTGCCCGAAAAATGGGATAGTGGCATAGGACATATCTAGCTGTAGGGTTCCTCTCAACTTAGCCCCCCATGACCGGGATAGAAACATTCCATACTTCGAAGGGATGTCTGCAACTACCACATCCATTACCATGCTCTTCGCAGGAATCTGAACCAAGGTGATGCATAAGTCCTTGATTAAACCAATACACCTAACTTTACTGGAGTCAAATGAGTGTAAATCCTTGTAAGGTCTGGTGACCTCCAGTCCTATTTTCTCCATCACTTCTTTAGGCATCAGATTGTGGGAAGCACCCGAGTCCAGCATAGTGTTATGCAAGATCAGGTCATGTATGTTTAGACTGATGTAAAAAGGAGCAACATCACCAGTATCATCTCGACCATCTACTTCAGGTCCGAACAAAAGTTTGGGTTGATCATCAGTAAGGTTCACAGTGTCTGAATGATTTGACGATCCAATGGTTAAGGCCTTTGTGCCTATGTCGGGTTCAATGGTCAATGCTTTAATCACCTGTGAATGATAAACAACTTTGTTCATCAACTCTGAAAGTGGAATGGGAATATTTACTTTGGCTAATTCCCCCTCAAGGCTGAAAGGTGTAGGAGCTCTGCCTTGGCTCATCAATTCTAGTTTGTCCACCATGCTCTTCTGGTCGAAAGTACTTGGTGGATTAATAGGTGAAACCTCGGGCTGTGACAATATTTTCATAATAGTAAGGATTTTCTTCGCAGGAACTTCGGCGGTGCTCTTTTCAGGCATCTTCTCGGCAGATGGCTCAGAGGTCTTCTTGTTTTCGGTTACTTTCTTCATTTCAATCATCTTTTTTGGGGAATTCCATTCCGTCTTTTTACTCCACAGATTATACTGTCGATGTACCTCCAAAATGGCATTCTCGAATGCCTGTTGTTCTGCATCTTCAGGTTCTTCACTTACTTTTGTTTGATTGAGAAGAAAAAGTTCTTGTTCTTCTTGGGTGAGGAAAATAGCTTCGTTATCATGAATACCCATGAGATTTATGTGAGTATCCTCTAGTTCCTCAATCAATTCCTCCCCTTCATCAGCATAATTTTCTTGTATGGGAGGTCTGATCTGTTGATCAGGACCTCTCTACTCTCTTTGATCCCTAGGATCTCTCTGTCTTATTTGAGGAGGGTTTCTCCTAAAGTTAGGATTTCAAACCTGAGGAGCTGGTGGGTTTTCTCTTGGAGGATTTCTGTCTGACACAGTAAGTCTTTCCATCATTCTTTCCATTGCTCTAGCCAAAGAATCCAATTTGGAATCTGAGGTTGATGTGGAAGGTTCCTCTTTAATTGTGACTCTCATTTCTGACCTCTAACGTGCCCTTGTTTCCAACAAGTTGGCCTCCACACTGATAACACTTTTCTGCATGTCTTCCAGGGTGGTAGAATTCCTTTCCCTTAGTTGGTATGACATGTCAGTGTCAAAACCATCAGGGAATTTTATCAATGCCAAACCCTATGGAGGTTTGATTTCAGCTGGGATTGCATTGTACAGGTTATTGAAATGAGTGCAGTAATCTTGTACTGTCTCACCTTGATTTCTTCTAATATTTTCGTATTCTGACAAGATTTGGACAGGGTTTTTCTTTACCTCCCATCTGTCTAGAAAAATCCTTTGGAATGCGGTAAGGTCAAGGATGGAGGTAGCACGCAAACCTTTGTACCATTTTTTAACATCACCTGTCAAACTTTGGGCAAACAATCTCATTTGAACGTCAGCTTCATCTACTTCATGCAAATCATAATAATCATTCATTTTGTCTACGTGTTGTTGTGTGCTCAAAGGTCCTGTTGCATCGAGCTGTGGAAGTCTTGTTTGATAGTCTTGGGGCATGGCATGAAGAGGCGCAACAAACACCAAGGGAGCGTATCTAGCTGCCATGATGGGTGGAGGAGGTGGGATAACAAGCTGGATGATCGGCGAGGTTGCGACCGAAGACGAGGTCGAGGAGGGACTGGATAGAACCGAGGGAGTAGTTTGTGGTTTAGCAGTGGGAGACAGAACTTTGGTGGTTCGGGGTTGCAAAACGGTTGGGTCAAAAATGATTCCAATAACAAAACTATTGGACCGTGTTCTAACCAGTCTTTGTTGGGAAAATGTGTCAAAGTCAGCGTTTTGAAAGGTAACAGGTTCCCTTGGAAAGGAAAGGGACTTATGCAAGGGAGTATGACTCACTGAGCCTTCAGCTACGGTCTTTTTCCTAAGCAATTTTTCTGGGTTTTTTGTCACTATCGCAGGTTCTGGGTCTAGATGAGATCGAGTAAAAACTTTCTTGGGAGCCAGATTTCTTTTTGATTTTTTATATATATAATTTTTAGTTTTATGAGTCCGAAAATAATATGCACAAACCTAATCAACCTCTAAACATTAATTTCTTCTCAAAATCGCAATCTTTCAGGAAAAAACTTTCTTTTAGGGAAAGAAAACGTGAAGTTATAAATTTAAAATGTTCTTCCCCAGTGGAGTTGCCACTAAGCTGGTCCTCGAGATCAGTTACAATCCTTCAAATGTGAAAGCAGCTGAGGAAATGATCAAGAATAAGAATGTTGACCTAGCATCCTTGAGGAAGAAACTAAAGCTCTCACCCATAGAGGATTCACAGGCGAAGGAGATAGCATAGAAAGAAGGAGAGAAGGATGAAATGCTAAAGTTGCTCATGGAGCAGAATGCATAGCTTAAAGAAATGGAAGCTGAGATGGAGAAACTATTAAAGGAGAAAGAGAAACTGAAGCCAATGGAATTCATTCCATTGAGTGTTATTCCAATTACAGGAGTGAGCACAACATCGGTGAAGGAGGTCCCATCCGCGACTCCATTGACATCCTAGGAGAAGATAGTCGACCTGGCTAAGTCCATGGAAAAAATGAACCTACAGGAAACTGAGATCAATAGGCTGAAAAAGGAGATTGAGAACCTTCAGGAACTCAAATAATCCATTTATACCAGCCTCTCCAAGGAAAAGTAGGTGACAGAGAAGCTCAAGCAGAAGCTACAGCAGCTCCAAAAGCAAACAGTGGCAGGAAAGACATTGGTCGAGGTTAAAGAGAGTGTATGGAAAAACATCACTAAGTCCATGAATGAGATATGGCCCATGATACAAATCATGTTTGATCAGAATGAGTTGGTACAGAGAAGCAAACAGGCCATCGAGAAGATCAGAGTAGAATTGGGGGAGATGCCAACACAAGAAAATGAGATCATCAAGTTCCTGAACTCTAAGACCAGGGAAGAGCTGGAAGAGCTTAAAATTGAAGAGAGGACAAAGACCATCCTTGAGGTAAAAAGAGCTTTGACCAAAAGAGGGTTAATGCTTCAGCTGGAAGAAAAGTTTCAGGCCATGGACCTAGGGGTACAAAGATTCTTTAATAAGATTGAAGCTCTCTAGAAGAAAGGTCTTCCTGGTCTGAAGGTAATCAATGATAAATTGATGACTCTCCCAGATTACAAGAAGAGATTGGTTGATGTGTCTAAGGACAGTTCAAAGTTTGCAGGGATTCAAGGGAGCATCACCGGCAAGGAATTTCTAGATTCCCTTCAGTGGGACATCAACATCCAAAACGAGATTTGATACATTTTCCTCACCCAGCCTACATTCGCCAAGTACACAAAGATGGACGAAGTGTATCGAAGGCTGCTCAAAGTCAACGTGCCCAGTCATCTTAGATGGGAGGAACTATGTGATCTGATTGATTAGCAGATGAGTTGTCCACAATCCAGTCATTCATCCAGTCAGATGAGGTTGTACAAAGGATTCATCAACAGTCTACCCAGAAATCAGCGTGCAGTTACACCATGTCATCAAGCAGTTCCTAGATTTAGGAAATTTGTTAAATTAGTTAGGATAAAAATAGATTTAGCACGTCCTAGTCATTTATGACAGGAACGCTTGTAATTTGAGTTATAAATACTTCATCTTTCAAATTATTGGGGGTTGTTGATCTTCACACCCTGACACTATTAGACTGTAATCTTTTTGAAGAGATCTTCCATTAATAAAAGGAGGCACTTTTTACAGGATTCTTGTGTGTATTCACTGGTGATGTTTTTCTCTCTAAGTTGAATGTTATTCTCACTTTGTTATCATATCGTTTTCTAAAACTAATCTTTAAGAGTAACGAAGGCTGCAGGATTTATCTCGTATACCCTGTTTCTGACTCGAAAGATTTTAGTGTTTTATCTTCTGGTGTTTTCAATAAAGAAATTATTAACTGCTTCTTTGTTGAAATTATATTTCTCATCTTTTCTGTTGTTCATCATTTAAGCTACTAAAATATCCAGTGATTATATTATCTCTCCCTGTGAAAGATTCCCCTTTTCATTTATGGTTTGTATTTCACATTCTATTAAAACACAGACCCCATGGCCCAATGGATGTGTATACTGTCTCAACCAATTCGAAAAAACACTTTGACAACAAAAACCAACCTATTTCTTTACCTATCCTAATACTTAAAATTGGAAACATAGCTAAATCATATAGAGAGATCCCTCTCTGAAGTTGGGAGGGCTATATCCCAGTTTCAAAAGTGGTTGGATAAAGTTACCTTAGTAGATTTCTTTTGCTTTCAACCTCTAGGAAATTTACCAAGTGCTAACACGATCATCGAGAGAAGGTTTTGTTTGCTTGGTTTTTATTCCTAGATTTTATTAGTGTATGTTGTTTCTTTTCGTTAGTTGGCCTTAAATTTTCAGCGTGTACTATTATTATCCAAAATTGAGCCTACAAACGATAAAGGTATTCGCCGATCGCGTAGGATGCAAGGGATACCTCCAGAAGGCTACCAACCCTTACCTCCTAACCCTCCAAAAGACAAATACCATGGAGAGGTAGAAAATCAATCTGACGTTGGGAGTGTTGTTGCTCCTTCGATAGACAATCAAGAAGGCACTTTGTTTATGGTTGAGAATCCAACTCCTTGCACTACATCTATGTTGGAAATTCCTCTCAAGCCACTTTTGCTTCATTTAGATTCCCTTGATAAATTCATAGATGAGGAGGTCCCACAATTACCTGTGAGATATTTTACCGAAACATATACGAGATCCACAGAACCAACCTTTGGTGATGAGTATAGGACTCATGTTCATCCTACCATTGTAGTATATACAAATCCCACACCTTCTTGTTCTATATGGAGGACTTCATAAGGATGCGATCTCTATGAGCATTTTGAATCCTTTCGACAACCCTTTAATCCTCATGATCCTCCTGTTGAAACAGGACCATCTGGTCAAACTATGAATCACTCCATTGATCAGGTCATTAACCCTACTGTTACGTTAGCACAAGTCCATCCTAATTCTAGACTCAACACCTCAACTCATTCCCAAGGCACTTCGATACCTACCCCCACTTTTACAAACTTTCACTCTATAGCCCCATATGTTCCACACGATCCTATTGGGACATATTTGCACTAGAGAATGCAAACCCTTTCCAACAACATACAACCGACTGGAGGGAAACCACCATTTAGAAGACCTATCCATCTTGGAATACCACCATCCTATGGTGGGACTACCCCTCCTGGGGGACAACCCCCTTTTCATGTTCCTCCCATAGGGCAACCTCCCTTTTCAATTCATACCCCGGTCGTTAATCCACCACTGGCAGGGGGGAAACCTCCATTTGATGGAAACCCTTAACAACCCTATGGAGCATGTTTGAGAGGCACATTTACCCAATCCCATGTTAGGGGGAACTCATATCATAACCCACAAGGAGGAGTATCAAATCCTATTCCTTCTGGACCATCTTATGGACAACCTTATTCAGGTGTCCCAAACACCATCTGGAGTCCTCAAGGACAACAACTTTATCCTCCCCATGGGCCTAATGTGTATCTGCCTCCAGGATCTACGCCTTACCCTCCTCAAGGGCACAATGTTTATCCTCCTTATGGGAAAGCAAATCACTCAGCTTATAATGCTCAAAACCCACTGGGTTATGCAAATGTTTCTCAGCCATCATTGAATCCTGTTTATCATGGTCAACAAAAACCATATGTAGGAGGACCTACTAGTTACAATTATCCACCTAACCCATTTTATGGTCCTACTAGTGTCCCTATGCCACACCATTATTATCCGCAAATTAACCTACAATTACCTTTTCTTGTGACTCTGGATCTTCCAGACTTGTCTCGGTTAACTAATGATCCTATTTTTCATTCCCCGGTTTGGCCAGTTATTCCAGCTAAACTTCCTTCTGATATTCTACAAATTTGATGAAAAATATGGAGAAGATCCAAATAACCATGTGATGACTTTCCATTTGTGGTTTTCATCAAACACCCTCATGGATGATTCTATACATTTGTGTCTTTTCTAGCGAACACTTACGAGCTCCACGTCAAAGTGGTATATTGAACTACCACGTGTTTCTTTTCATGATTTTAACTCCCTTGCCATGTCTTTCCTCACACACTTTCAACTACCTATTCGCTACGAGATGGGTACCGAACTCTTGACCTCCCTTCGTCAAATTGACTCCATGTATATCTATGACCATATTCATGAGTGTAGACGACGATGAAGGATTATCAAAGTAATCATTCCTGACATATTATTGGTGGAGTGGTTTATTAAATCACTTTTACCCCTGATTGCTCGCAATGTCGCTATGGGTGGAATGGTCACCAAGGAAGAAACCATTGCTCAGGCCCAGTACTTAGATTTGGTTTATTCAAAATTTGGTACTTTGTATGATTTTCTTCTGAATGTTGTTGAAGCTAATGATGATCCATCCAAGTCATCCTCTTCATATCATGTGGACAGTGTTATCGGTTCTGTCAAAACTCAATCTACTGCCCAGTCGATCACACTCTCCTCTACCTCCCCCCAAAATCAGATATCTGAGGTGAATGAAATTCAATCTACCCCTTCACAACAATCCAGAGGTAAGAATAAGACAAAAAATAAATCAAAAAATACCAATAACAATGAACAACCAAAAAATCAAGCTCAAACACCTTCTACCGAAAAGCAACCACAACAAAAACTGAAATTCCCGTGTATCATTTGTGGTGATGATCACTACACTCAAGACTTTCCACATCACAATGAAGTTGCCAAACATTTCCAAGGAAATTCACAACCCACTGTTCTTACTCAACCTTTTCCATAGTAGCAGTCCATGGTTGCTCAAACCCCCTATCCTTGGGGAAATTCTAGCCATCCTCATGATGATGCCTCAACAAGTGCACATATTTATATGTTTAATGGGATTAATTTGACCACTCTCTCTAAGACATATGACACACCAGGTAACCCTGACAAAGGAAAAATCACTAACGGTACCGATACTTTACCGGATCCATCACCATCCTTCGTTAGTCCACCATCGGTTAATCCTCCATCTAGACCACTTTAGATTGATAAACCTACATTCAAATCTATATTATTCCCTCCTAAGAGCACTATCCATAAATCTACCTTTAATCCTAGTTCATGTGCCACCCAGAACTATAACATTGTTGAAGATTTGGCTCAAGCACCATGTGCTATGTCTGCGTTAGAAGTTCTATAGCACTGCCCCAGTCAACGTAGAACTCTCTTGGATGTTATTGGCACTGTTGAACCTGAGTCGTCCAATCATATCATGTTTAACCTGGACAATTATACATCTCGACTCTCTCACCAACTTGCTTTCCAAGTTGATGTTGTTGTTCACAATCAACAAATCCACTGAACTATTCTGGATGAGGGAGCCTCTACTTGTGTCATGTCTTTAGCATGTTGGAAAATTTTAACATCACTCGCACTTAAAAAATTCCCAACGATGTTACATGCATTCAATGGGTGAGGTTTTCATCCCCATGGGATTTTACAGTCCCTCCCCATCCACTTGGGTGGAAAAACCATCACTGTTGATGTCGAGGTGGTCGATGCTCCCCTCGATTACAATTTGTTACTTGGAAGAAGTTGGTTTTATGCTATGACTGTTGTTGCCTCATTGGTGTTTTGATGTGTACAATTTCCTCATCAGGGAAACATTGTCACTATTGATCAGATAGATTTATGCACAACCAATGCTCGTGCTCCCACTACCAACAACATTCCTTTCTTGGGAGACCACAAGATCACGTATGAAAGTGTTGGTGTTGGCTTGTTGAAATATTCTATCCTTATGGGTACCTTTCCTACACCACTTCCACCAACTACACATCATATGTCCACTATCAATATGATTTCAACCATGACCTATCAATGTTTGGAATCATCTGACCCTTGGATTGTACCTATTCCCTTGGAATTTGATGTACTAGGTGACACCATGCCATTTAGTCTAGTCGAAAAATCATACATGATTGTCCAATCCTCTTCTCCCTCTTCGGATGACCAACATCTATTGGCACCTGAAAATTACTCGATGTCATTGCAATTAAATTCCTTGTCATCTGCGATTGACTACATTTCCCCAATTTTTCCCTCTGATGAATCTATTATGGGAATGTTGAGAATTGACGAGATACCTCGGGATGATAACCATCATCGATCCTTTTTTCTTCCCACCAGTGAAGAAATTCGGGAAGATATACACTCTATCTTCCCTCCTGATGTTGATTTTCCATCATCTCCCTTGCCTTCAACTTTCGATGCTTTGGATCCGGTAGTTGACATGGTGATCTCTTTGGTCAGGCTATTGGAGCCTGATCTCCTTACCCCAATCGCAACCCTCGACATGTGTTCCTTACAAATTGATTTTCTTCCATCCATTGAAGATCCCTTGGAAGCCATGACCGATTTTTGTCCCTTGACATGGTGTCCTTCCAGAGTGTTATTCTCTTGGAAGCCATGATCAAGGAGAGTCCACAAGCATATTTTCTCTTCTCTGTAGAAAGATTGTAAAAAAATGAAACAGAGGTCACGAGCATAGTTTCTCTTCTCTGTAGAAATATCGTTAAATAATGAAACAAAAGCTTTGAGCATAGTTTTCCTCTCTCTAGCAAGCTCGTTAAAAAATGAAATAACAATCTGGGGATTGAACCTAGAGCCTTAAGCATAGTTCTTTTCCTATTTGAAGCTCATTAAAAAATGGAACAGTCACCTCTTTTGAATATTCATTTCATCCACCATTATCCTTTTTCTCCATCTAGTAGAGAAATTGGTGACAACCTCAAAGTCAGTGAATGAATTGAAGTTTGGAGGGCATGTCTCTAGCCTTTGATGATCATTCAGTTAAGCCCCCATATTTCAATATGGGGGCATACTAATATTAGTCTTTGTTCTTTTTTGTTCTCGTAAATACATGAGAATTAAATCGAGCTTAGTCTTTGTTCTTTCTTGTGCTCTTAAATACATGAGAATGCAACTGGGTAAACTTTTATCTCTTTTTTGGACCCACACAGATAAACGAAAAAGGAACCCCTTGGAGTCATCTTTAAGCTCTTTTTAGACTCTCTAAACATTAAAATATTTCTGAGTGATCTTGCTTCCTTTCCCACTCGTTAAAAGGTTTGAAAGGGCATCTTTCGAGTGATAATTTATCTCTTTTTTGGCCTCGCAAGACTAACATTATGAAAAAGGACAGCATTGGAGTCATCTTTAAGTTGTTTTCAGACTCTCTAAATATAAAAAACAACCGAGTTTACCTTCTTTGGACTTGTTAAACAATCATACATTGAAGGGCCCATACAGAACCAAACCCTTACTTCTTTCAGTTTGTTAAACAAAGGAAGAGGGACTTACTGAAGGTGAGTCATATCAAGCATGTGTTACCCTCCTCGAGCTCGTTAAATTAAAAAGAGGTACTAATCTATCTGGATGGGGGGGAAATTGAAAGAAGCAAGCCAAGCAGTTTTTTAGAACACTACTAGTAACTCTTACGGTCGCCCTTGAACATGACACTTTGTCTTTGCATGCATTTTTATCCATTGAACCTCTGCACTGAGCCAATCCTCTGAGTTTTCTTTACTCCTTTGGGTCCCCCGATGAAATTCATAGTATCCACTACATTATCGTTTTTTGTTCCATGTCATGTTTCTGTTGTTGTGCCTCAGTGCTCAAGGGAAGTATCTTCCTTGAGAGTCAGCCATCACAAATATCCTATTTCAATACCTATGTCAGTCCATGTTCATTTGATCTACCAATTACATCTCTGTGTTAGTTTCAAGGCCCTCCTTTGACAAGTCTATTTCTTTCGACTTCAACACATTATCCAGGAACTAGACTTAGAAACCAGTTAGTACCTTGGGACCGGCATGCCTCAATGGCAGGCCTCCTCGTGTCCGAAAGTGGGTTTACATTGTTGACCTCTGATCAGATGATTCCATGGATGTTCGACTTCATATCACCTATTTGCATTCATTGGAATGAACTAGAGTACCTTGGGAATCATTGACATCAATGGTGATATCCCTCACGCTTGTTAACGGTTTACCTCATTGATCGGTAATCAAGTGGTTTCTACCATGTTCGACATCAGAACATATATTCACATGGTTATATTCATACTACATTGGGATCAGTAAGAAGACCCAGGGTTGATTCATCACTCTTATATTTACTTTTCCCAGGTTGCGAAGGAGTTCTTTTGAATTATGAAACATATATTGTTACATAGATCCACTTTGTATCGGTCATGGCTATGTCTTGTCGTCTCGTAGATCCACTCTGTATTATTCATGGCTATGATCATTTCATGTCATGGAAGTATAGATCCACATTGTATATTCAGTTTCTATACCTTTTTTCAATATAATTATGGAGCCACAGTGTATTTTATGGCGGACATACCTAAAAAGTCTTTATCAGTCAAGCATAGGTATGCCTGCCTTGGGTTTTGAAACATGTCATAATATTTGTTTGATGGTCATGTGCAACTTTTTTCGGTTTCTCTGTGTCCATACCCTTGCTCGAAAAAGTCTACAAAGTACTTCAGTCATCATCGTCTTCTAACTTCATACATTGGGGGGCAATCTGTTATACCTCAAAATTACTCACTTCAATAGTGTCGCAAGTGTCATCATTACAAGTGTTGTAAGTGTCACATCTTGTCTGCAAGTGTCGCATCTTGACCACAAGTTCTTCAAGTTTCACAAACATCGTACTGTCATCTTGCATATGTCATGCCTCTAACTACATCATAAGAACACTTAAGACACCTCAAAGACTAATTTTGAATAAGAGAAACCAAATGACAGGGAGTACAAACTTTTTGCCACTAAAAGAACCACTAAAAAATGGATTTTGGAGAGGATCACTCCCCTACCCATTGGAAGGGAATGCTAGCACTCCCTGGGCCTCTTTGGGGGAGTTTTTGAGCACTCTGTGCACCCTTTTGGGGGAGCGCTACCCTTTTCTAAGCAATTTTTGGGTTTGTTGAGACAAATCAGGGAAGAATCCTTCAATTTCTGAAGGTGGTTGGATTTGAATAGAAGGTCAAGGCATGATCTTAGGGAAGATCCTCAATTGAAGGAGAAGAATCCTCAACTTATCCAAAATATATCTCAAGTGGTTGGGCCTCTCCAAGGTTATATAAGGAGGCCTTCTCATGGGGAAAGGTACACAAGAGACTAGATATTGATACCAAACTTATGATCCTATAAGTGGTATGAACATGAAAAAGATTGGAGGTATGAAACCTATGATATCATAGGAAACATACATAAGATAGTTGAGACTAGAGATTGATACCAAACTTATGATCCTATAAGTGGTATGGACAAAAAAGATTGGATATGTGACACTTATGATCTCATAAGTGAGATGTTATCAAAGCAATCAGGGTAAATTACTTGAGCAAAGGGGTTGGACAAGGAGAACTGGAAGAAGTTTTTGCACCGTCATCAAAGGATTGTAAGTAATTTTACTTGTTCTCATTAATAATCAAGGCTTGGCCTGTTTCTTTCAAACTTATGTTTGTTCCACATGATTTTGTCTTTAGATTTGAGCTAATCTCAGCAGAATAGGAAGTCCATTGTATCTTTGTTTGTTCTTCAGGATCTATCCAGGAGCTCAGGATCGAAGCTCAAATTGGACTTTGCAAGGACAAATGTTGTTAATAAGGTACATATATTTCTTCTTCTCCTTCGTATGTTAGCTTGATTATACCTAAAAGGATGTCAGTGTCCATGTTAATCAATTTTCTGTCTTGGCCTTAGGAGTCTAGAGACCAAGAGGGAATTTGCTTGTCCGCAGTAGGATTCACCTGTAACACCCTCCCTAAATAAGGTATGTCTCTCCCAAGAGGGGCCTGAGACTCCCTACTAAAGATTGGAGTTAACAAAATCAGTTATAAGGGCCCTCATGGGCTTAACAACCAGTTGGTCAGATCCCCTCGGAGAGGTAATCCTCCATAAAGTTTGTGTGTTGTCTGACCCTTATCTGATGCAGGGTACCTATAGAATAACCCCTGCAAGTAACCTATGAGACACCTAAGTCAAGAAACTAATAAAACTCTATATAATCAATGCACATGCAAGCAGTCATAAGTCAGGTCCACCATATGGACAGGGTATCCAAGCCTGAAACCTTGAAATCATCGCCTCTCACAGAGGTAAGGGAACTAACAAGATCTCTAGATATGAATAGATCCCCAGAAATATCTTTGACGCTAGGAATGTTTCGGGGGTATATCCCTTCAATTGACTTCACGCGACCTCGTTATTAACTCTGGTGTGAGTGGAGCCTCTTGATCTTACCAATTATTCAATGGATTTCTCCACTCCCTGACTCAGGCGCATACATTGATTTAATTGCCTTGGAGAAGTTTACTCACAAAATCCTATTCCAAGGCACTAATTCCTAGGCTAGTTTTTGCACCCTAGAAAATAAAATCGTTACTAATAAATTTTAAATTATAGCGTTGATTTTATGGCTATGATTACTCAAAAATGTATGGTAGTGAAACTCATGGTGTTATGACTCTGCAAGAAAAGTAAACATGAAAGTAATGCAAATTCCTAACTTTAACTTTCGATGAATGATATTCTTCTAAAAACCAATGCAATTTTCCAATTCAACTCTGCAATTCAAAAGTAAAAATGCAATATTTCACTATATGCACTAAGCTAATGGTAAAGATTCAAAAGACAAAAATGCCAAGCAATGAAAAATGCCTATTTTTTTTGTATTTTCAATATATCAAAACTGAAAATGCATGGACTGAAAAGTAATTTGATATATAACCCTGTTGTGTATAAAAAAGAGATAACTCAAGCAGGATACCAAGCAATAAAAAACCCAGCACAATGTGTAAGGACAATAAAAAATGAAAGATGAAGAGAAAGACTTTGCTCAGAAATTCAACCAAAAGAGGGTTTCATGTCATCCCACAGTCACTCAATAGACACTAAAGAGACCCAAGAAGGCTCAGCAAGCATCAAATCCCACCCAACAAATATCGGACCAGGAAAAAAGGCAAGGCAAATTGATGTACGTGACTGTTTAGGAAAATAGAGCGTATATACACAGCTTGCAGTGAGACATCTCACGTGCATACGTGACTATCAAGGAAAAATACTCGTATATTCTTTAAAACAAGGTCAAGCAAGGGAGAAAGGCTGAAAAATCAGACCCAGAGTGAACAAGAGTTGTCAAGCAATGATACGACAAGAACCACAAAATAAACAAGAGAAATCTAAGGAGAAAAGTACTTCAAACCCTAAGAAAGAAGATCAATCCCCAGTACGGTCTCCAATTATTTTACGAGGAAAATATCTCTATGGACAGGGTGAACCACAACAGGTGAATATGACTATAGAAATAAACTCTATCCCAAAAACATGTTATATAAACCAATGTGCAAGAAAGATAAGAAAGGGACCTACCTCGTCCAGATGTTTTATGATGTCCACCATTGAGCACTTTGACCCAAAGCTTTATACCTGCAACAACTTCTCAACAAACCAGTAGAGCAAGCATACAATGATAATATAAAAGGTTATCACATTATACAGCATAATCCATTAATATACAAAACACACATGACCATGGATAATAACTCATATATTTGCAAGAAATCAATTGGACGAGAAGAGAGTATTTCTATTAATAAATGATCAACAGAAGTGAAAACATTACAGACTTCCATGTCAGCACAATTTGGAACTGAGAAACCAAGTTCCTTCTATCTGGGCCATCACCACTTCAATACTCCACCAAAGGAAAGCTCATAGAAGGGAGACAATGAGGTTATCCATCAATAAGGGAAGAGCTTGGGGGTTGAACACTGTGTTCAGACTTAAAGGAAAAAGGGATGTAGACTCAATATGAAGTAATAATTTCTCCAGAGTAACTTTACTCTCAAGTTGAATTATTTTCTCCTTTTCCATAGCTTGGAATTGGCCCACTTGTAGCCTTCAAAATGGAGCTGAAGGGCTGAGTCAGAACGTTTCTAGTATATGGAAGGCCAAGGATCAGAGATCTCTTGTCGTGATATAAAAACCAAACACTTAATTTTGATTTTCTAGCACAAATCCTGATGTATGTAATTTGTAGTGGAGCAGCCTGCGTATAGGCTTGTTGTATAGTGTGCAAGATGCATACAAGTGGAAAAAATTGTAGTTTTGTCTTTGTATTTTATCAACATGGACAATAAGTATGCATAGGGAAATGGTATAAGGCCCTCTCTGCAATATTTCATAGGGTGAGGCAAATATTGCTCTAACACGTGAGTAGGGAGTAAATGTAGTGTTTCGGTGGCCTCAAACACCCTGATATAGGTTGTGTGTTCATATATATACTAGTGGCCTACCTTCAATATAATTTTCTTGGTTGTTGCGCACAACCTTGGGCATTCCTTTTTAAATAAAATAAAATAGACTCAAGCGATGAATTCATCACAAATAAGAGCACATGCTTTTTGTACATGTTTTCCCATAGAATGTTGAAGTAAACATGAGCATGCAGTTATGCAATGTGCCATCTTAAATTCATGCCGGCGAATACATTTCTTGCACAGATAACATCGAGTAGGCACGAGGCCCTATGAAACACAGGAGCTTGTTCTTCTTTCAGTGTTTGACCTTGCACTACATAGGTGCTTATTTTCTTGGAGATGATCTCTCCCCAGTTGAAACTACTCCCTGAGATAGCCACAATGTACACTAGGGGCATCAGTGCTTCAGAGAACTCTGAGCAATCCTTCTCTCCATATAGTCTGTAGATTAGAGCCATCGAGTAGATGTATGGCTCTCTCAGGTTCGCTGTCACATACCATCCATTGCTCTGGTTGATAAATTTATTGTCCTCCTTCCACCGTGAAGCCATCAACCAGTTGGTGTCATGGAATTCATATAAATTCACCATGAAGTCTGTGTTTAGTCTCTCCTTTGGGTCCCTGAGCTTGTAATACTTCTAAAATTTTGTCAGGAGAAAAACTTTGACACACACTATTACACATGAAATTTTCACACCTAGGTACCTCTCCCTAAGTGTTGTAAGTGTCATATAAGTGTCTCATACACCTTGACACAATGGAATGACCTATGTCACAATACCTAGTCAATGTGGAGGAGAGATATATTACATGAAGGCCAAAATACCAAGTGCACATGAATTATTATTAATATTCATGAAAAATAAATTAATTAAGCATGAGAATCAAGTTCACATGAATTATTATTAATATTAATAAAAACAAAAGTAATTATGTGTAATAATCCACCTCACATTTGGTTTCCTATTTTTTAGGGAAGGTGGAGGATCTCATGGATGGTTGAAATATTTCATCCTTAAAATCCTTGAGATATATTTTCTCCCTAAATATCTTAGAGATCCCTTTTTTAGTGGATCTGATGAGAGATCCTATCCATGGTGGTTAAGCCTCCAAATCCTATATAATGAAGGATTTCCATGGAGGAGGGAGGAATATAGGAGTTTAGAGATACCAAACTTATGATCTCGTGAGAAGTGGGAGAGAATAATCAGTGAAAAGTATTGTCATTTTAATTGTGGATCATTCGAGGAAGGGGTTGGACAAGGAGATCTTGGTGAGGCTGCTACATCTGCATCTACACTTTGTAAGCACCTTATTTTGTTCTCATTAATACATGTGCTTGGACTGTTTCCTTCAAGATTGTGTACATTTGCATGAGATTATCTTTTTTGGATAAATTTAGCTTTAAGCTAATCATGGTAGAATAGGAAGTATTCTTTGTCTTTGGTGTTTACTGGATTGTCGGACTCATTAAAGGACTTGGAGATCAAGTTCAACTTGGACTGGGTGAGGAAAAACTTCGTAAAAATGTATTCATATCTTCTTGATATCCTCTATTTATTATCTTATCTATGTTTAAAGGAAAGTCAATGTTCAAAGTTATCACTTTTTTGTATTGGTCATAGGGGTCTAAGATCCAAGAGGGAATTCACCTTTCCATGGGGGAATTTTCCAACAACACACCCGCCATTATCATTGTTCATGAGGCATTTCTGAGCATCTTTGTGATCGATCAACTAACTCAAAAACTCAATGCATGGGAACATTGGAGTTCAGAAAGATACCATGTGCAAGCATGACCATCGAATGTTTGGGAAAACTTGATCATCGAGTGCCCTTACATCCGATTCATTGTGTGGGATATACTCTAGGTAATCCTCCTGGTTTATTTTGTTAAATTGGTCTCCCCATTGTGGGAGCATTATTTTGTATCCAGTGGTCACTTATCTATCGTTGAATACCAAAGGCTTAATGATTTCTTTCTTCATCGAGGTTCTAATGACCGGCTCCACCCTAGGATCATATTCCAACTTATTTGTAGTACCAGGATAAGAACCCTCACCAATTTCCACCTCCTTTAGCTTAGGTTCTCTCGACGAGTGTCTATTCGTTGGATTCCTTGGAGGCATTTTCCATGCATCTAGAACACAGTTAGAAAATGTATAAAACATCAACTTCATATATATGACAAATTACCACTGACAAATTTATAAAATTTAACACATACCTATGTTGCTTGTTTAACCTGGTTTTGATAGTCTGAGAATCAACATAGTCTTGAGATGCTCTTTTTGCTTCTTCGGATGCTATGGAAATGGAAACTTGTGTTTAGAATGGAGGTGTTTGAAGTTTTTTTAGTGATTTAAACATAGATGAACTTACCTTGTCGCATAAGCTATTCGATTCAGGATATGAGTGTGGTTCTACAAAATCTGTCTTCAGATATTCATTACAATTAAAATTAAATTCAATCATAGGTCTATGGCATGAGCACGGTATATAATTTGGCCTATCGGTGATTTCAAATTCCTAGTGTTCAATCGTCACAGAGGTTAGAAATGTATGCGGGGTGAATCATCAACTGGCCTATTAACTGACAGAATCAGATCACATCTCGTGTTGAAAACATCCCATCGTTTTGCTAATCTAGTTGGTCGATCGGGGGTCGAGGTTTCTCTTTAAACACTTTTTGTTGATATCTCCTTGCAAAATATTCGACGTCGATCCATATTTCCGTACAGAGCTGATGTGTGTTACAAGGAAAATATCTCAATGGCTAGGGGTAAACCATAACAGATGGAAATGACTACAAAAATCAACTCTAATATCAAGTATGCTATATAAAAAAATATCCTAGGAGGACAAGATTAAAGTCCTACCTCGTCCAGACGTTCGATGAATTCCACCACTGATCACCTGACCCAAAGGAATATACCTACAACTAGTCCTCAAAAACCAAGCAATGCAAGCATATGGTGATAATATATATTGTTATCACATTTGATAGCAAAATCCATCAACATTCATAAAAAAATACGCCCATGGAATAACAATTCAATATTTGTGAGATATTAATTGGATGACAAAAGATTATTTCTATTATGAAATAATTAACAAAAGTGAATGAGTTACAAACTTCAATGTCGACACGATTTGAAACCGATAAACAAGTTCCTTCCAACTGGGACTCCACCATTTCAATCCTCCACCAAAGGAAGTTCATATAAGAGAGACAATGAAGTTCTCAATCAATAAGGGAAGATCTTGGGGGATGAAGAATGTGTTCAAAATTAAAGGATAATGGGATGTAGACTCAATGTGAAGTGAATAATTTATCCTAAGTAACTTTGCTCTCAAAGTTGAATTATTTCTCCTCTTTTCCATAGCTCGGATTTGGCCCATTTATAGCCTTCAAGTGGAACTTAAGGGCCGAGTAGGAACGTTTCCAGTATATGGAAGGTCAAGGATAATTGATCTTGTGACGTGACATGGAAACTCGGCACCATTTTTTAAGTTTGGGCACATTTCCTGATGTACGTAGGTTGTAGTGGTGCAACCTGCGTATACGCATGTTGTAATATAGGAAGGGCACATATATGTGGAAAAATCATGTTTTTATCTCTTGGATTTGCAAAAAGTGACTTCAATTCTGCATAGGGAAATGGAAAACGTCCTTATGTACAAGATTTCATGGGGTGAGGAAAATCTTTCTATAACAGATGCCCCCTAATGTGTGAGGTCAGAGGAGTATCTGCGATGGCTGAAATACATTATAATACCAAGAAGTGGAGTAATGGGGACCCAACTGGAAGAACTAGTTGCTCATTACAATCTGTATTGAATTTGTATACATGGCTGCCAATTTGAATTACACTGCAGATCCATGTGAAAATATACTACACAATTGTCCATGGCCATGAAGAGGAAAATACAAATGTGGTTTCATGCCAAAGGTTGTCATAGTAACGAACAAGGCCCAGCAAAACCAGTCTCAAAATCAATATGAAGATATTTGTATACAATGGAGTACAATCTGATCTCCCATGATCACTGAAGTCACACAGGTATTGGTCCAATGAAAAGATAACAACAACTCAGGAAAGTTGTGACTATAAACTGATGTCTTCAATTCTTCTACATAATCCGCCAATGGTGCAATTATACATCATGTGACTAAAGGAGTTGAGGTCAAACACAATGAGACTTCATTTGATTACTGATCATTGAGGTATACCGTTAAAAAATGTGAGACAACCTAACGATGATGAAAGTAGGTATCAAGCCACCGAGTACATTCTTACCAGTGTGAATAAAGGATTCGGGGTCGAACACTTGAAAATCCATCGATCAGGAGACATTGATGTATTCCCAACTATCAATGGAAATATAACTTACCACTAATTACTACAAGCCTCTAAGTACTCATAGGAATATAGGTCTCATCTCTAGAATAGATGATTTGAATTCGATGGAAGGACACTGGATGAAAGGAGAGAATTAATGCATCTCTCATCATTTATCATGAGATACAAAGTAGGATCTTAATGATTTGGAGGAAATCAAATGAAGAAAATGTTCATGAAACAACAACCCTGTGCATCTTTTGTGTGTGCCAGGTGTAAGCGGTACATGAAAAAGACCCTATGAATAGAATCTAATGAGGAAAATTGTTGACAAAGGCGAGGAAACCACCAATAAGGTTAATCGCATCCAAGACACTACAAGAATCCCAATGTGTGAATAGATGTCTTGTCATCGAACACAAGGGAAATCGCCCAGTCAATGACCAATGATGAAATGTCAATTGTTGGGTTCAAGGTTACCTAGCAATGAGGAAAGTAGGACCAGAGTGAGAAATAGGACTACAAATTCATGTGGTTCTAAGACAAACTAAGGGTATGCCCGACATGAAAAGTCAAGATTTCTGAGGAATGGCCAACACAGGTTGATATACATCCTTTGAACAAGAGAATGAGACATATGGAATACTCTGGCAGTATAGACTCAATGATGAAACCATGTGTTGGCACAGGGGAAGACCCAGGGTTCAACGCTTAAATAGTGCACTAACAAAACCCTAACTACTGGCCCTTTCGACAACACCTACGAAGCACATGAAGCCTCACTCGAGGTAGAGGCAGGGGGGGTTGTATGACTCAGGTATCTACAGCCAATATGGGACATAGATCTATGATTACAACACTTAGAAGAGTACTTAGATGAAAATAAGCATTAGTTCTTGAGTTTCATTCACATCATAGATTAAACCCTTATTACATATCAACTCAATAACAATAAAGATCAAGCACATAGACAAACAACCAGACTTCTTACATTGCTTGCACTAAGCTTCTACTACTTTCTACATTACATTCCTTCCTATATATACTTTTACAAAAAGTACTAAACATGGTTAAACCCATTGGCCGACATCCTATAACCCATTACATAAACCCTAGTAAATCCTTTGTTGGGTCCACAAGTCCGCAAAATAAGTGAGATCCCACAATCTCATCTTCTCTTGGTGCTCCATCTTTGACCAGCCTATCGAAGTCCCAAAAGTGGTAAAGCATGACCAATGTTTCCTAAAAACTTGGTCAAGGACCAACAGGCCCCCAAAACTCACCTGTGACTCATCCCAAGTCACTCAGATCTGGGTAACGTTGTTTCAAAGGCCTCAAGATTAGCTTGAGCTGCCTAGACTTGTTTCTTCGCTAGAGCCTCCTACTCAGAGAAATATTGAATCACTAGCTCTGTAATAGGACCTTGCAGGTGTTATTCCACTGTCTCAACCACTTGGTCTAGTTGCGAGCCTTGTCCTTCAATCTCTTCAAAAATTGTGTAGGCTTCGTCCTACACTGGCTGTAGTCTCTGTGTAACCTCCATGACCCTACTCTGGATGGCAGTAATCTTATGTTGGATTACATGTTTCTACTTTGATATCTTCATTCACTCGACCACAGTGAGTAGCTTCATCTGCGCTTGCATGGTGGATGTCTGTTGTTGCACCTCCTGGAGATGTGCTTCCATTTTCCTCAGCTCCATATCTTTTGCGAGGCGTTCATAGGTTTGTACACTTCAATCACTCAACTAATTACATTCTAAGGAGAGGGTCCTGATCCTTCCAATTATGCTCTTGGAAACTTCCTCCCTCTGATCGTGCACTTCTTGCGAAGTGCTCAACACTGTTTAGAGATCTAACTCTGTTACTCTTGCTTGAAGCTGTTGAATGGCCTCATCAAGCTTCTCCATGTGAATTGTGACTAAATCTTCTTCCTCCTGTGCAAAGCCCGACATACAGCGAATCACTTTAGTTACTACCCATTTTACAATAGTCTGCTCTATGAGAAACTGGTTTTTTTCTTTCTCCATATTTTCTTTGTCCTCCTCAAACATCGCCTGAATTTCAACTTTCTCCTTCTCGTAGGAGGTTGTGTAACCCGTAGTTTCTCTAAGACCTACTCCTTTTCTTGCTTCAAGGATTATGTAGCCTTCTCCTTCTCTTCATGGACTCGATGAAGTCGAGCCTCTGTTGCATCTGGTAGTCATCATAATTGGGTGGGCTCATCCCCCAATTCTTCAATCTTCGAAGATTAAGGCGCAGTAGGTACTACGTGGCTCGAATGGATGGCTTGCTATATCTCCTTAGCTCCTTCTCGATTATTTCATATAGTGTCTCCTGCTTTTCTCCATATCATTGTAATGTATCCTCTAAATAATCCTCCATGGTTGCAATGATTATATCAAAATCATCCTCTGTGCGCATGGCCTTCATCTTGGGTTTACTGGCGCACATCTTCTTTCTTGATGAGGGTTTTTGTGGAGAAAGCTTCCTCTTCTTCGATGTTTCGACCTCGGTAGGGGGATCCTTTAGCGGTGTAACTTCACCTTTTCCTTTCTTTTCTCCTTCTTCCCCTCCTTATTCTTGATTCACTTTATCTCCTCCTCCTCCTATGGGAGAGTCAGGCCCACTTTCCTTTGAGGTGTTGTCCTCTTCATTAGTTTCTATGTTCTACACTTCCTCCATTTTCTTCTTTTTCTTCACGATAGTCTATCCATCATGCTCGACCCGGGTGACCAAGGGACTTACTATGATGTCGGGGTCAGAGAGTTCTATATCTTCAACTGATACAAGGAACTCTGAAGGAAATTATTTTGTGATCTCCTCCATGTCTTCGTCGATCAACTTATAATAGGACTATAAATCCTCCTTACTTTCATCCCTATGCACAGTGATATAGATAAAGTGTTAATTTGCATGGAACTTCGCTAGTGGTCTGTACTGGTGAAATGTGTTCAATATCATGCATGGAATTTCCTCAATAGAACGATTCAATTGTTGGTAGTAGGCATGGAAGACATCGTTCGACTGCCACTGATTCGACATGCCATTTGTATACCACAAAGTGGAGAACATTGTGGCCAATGGCTCTGGTGACTCAACTTCTGGAAATATCACTCCTTGTGGCATCTTCCAAGTGAAAAATGTGATTAATACAAGTAACCAACTAAAATGGAATTCATACCCCTGATCTTGCGCTTTGCAGCAACCTTTCTCAAGCTTGTTGATGAGGTAACTCACCCAATTCATTTACATCCCCTCCATGCACTTTCCTACTAGGTCCACTATGAATCATGTGACCTACATGGGACGGTTCTTTCTAACAAGATTTCCAGCTATAAGCTGACAATCTAGGTGCAATGCACCATTCTGGATGGAGGCTACCTTGTAGCCTCGCTTTCCCTTTTCTACATCGCCATAATCCTCCTTCATGCGCTATGCTAGGGAGAGATCGAAAGTCTTCCCTAGGTAGAACTGCGGAGGGTCTAGTCCCTGCATGCTTAGTTCTGTGATCATGTGGATCAGCGTTGAATTCACAGTAACGCACCTATCGAGCCATAGATATCCTTCGTGATAGCATGACAAGAGGAGTTTAATGCAAGTGTTAACCTCCTGATGTTGGCCAAAGTAAGGGATCTTCATCAAGTTTAGTATCATTGACTACACGAGCTCCTTAATCCACGGTTGCGAGAATATGCATGGCTTCTTCCTAGTTGTCTTCATCAAATACCTTTGTGGTGCAAGCATCGCATAATTCTTCTTGTCTCTGAGGTTAAAGTTGTTGTTCTTCAAGGCTGGGATCTATCCTAACTGGGGTCCAACTACGCGTATCCCCTTTAGGATGTACGTAGTGATCAATGTGTACTCAAAGTCATGTGGGATATTGTCGCGGTTAACCACGCTAGCCAAAGGTGGTATATAATCTAGCAAGACCGACGGAATCTGCTTCGTGCTAGTCAGATTGTTGTAGTGATTTCTTCTCTTCTCAGTAGTACAGCTAGAATGACGTCCATTAGAGGGGGATACTTGCAGTCCTCCAGTTAACGAAACCTATATTCCTACAAAAATAACTCTCTCAGCCATGAGCTCCATGAGAATCTCCTCCAAATACTTCTCTAATGCACTAGGTTCACTCGACATTCACACTTGTAACCAAATAGATCGAGTAGGTGAACGAACAAGTGAGGTAATCAAATGGATGGAGAGGTCTTTGTTGAGGACAAGATATGAATTGATCTTACTCAAGAATTTTCATACTTTAATTGGATAAAGTAAAGTAGATGGGAATATCACCCTATGTTTATAGCCAACAAAAAAATATATCCTAACTCACAAGTGCTTAGTCTAGTATTTTATCAACAAAAAGCTTGTTGGAAATTCACTTTTTATTTATTTTTCTGAGAATATCAGTTGCAGAAATAAATGTAAGAATAGAAGTGAAGACACCAAGATTATAATCAATGTAGATGTGACATAAAGAAATACCTTATTTCATTCCAATTCACCAAAGATTCATTGTCTTTACAAAACTTCACACAGAAATCTTGGACCAAAGTCAAACTTAGAAATCCCCAATGGAACATACAAAAGGACCTCTAACAGAAAACCAAAACTGAACTCTAAAACATGGATCGACTTTCCACAGATTTTTTCCCACTCGACTCTGCACAATATCCTTTATTAGTCATGAAAGTTAATTCACAAACAGACAAGTCTACATAGACTATCAAAGATAGATCAACACCTCTGAAGAGAAAGTGTCTGAATGATTTGATTCAACCCTAAATGTTGTTGTTTACAATAAGGCCTTGCTATCACAAAAGTGAATTAGTCTATGATGAATATATGAATGAATGAAAACTGAACTATCTCAACATAACTCAAAGAGAAAACCTTAGCATGCTTTGTGCTTCTATCATCCTCTTTCTCCTCCCCTTAGTTCGACTTTTAACAATTTAGAATTGGTTAGAGTAGTTTAACTAACTTATTAGTTAAGCTAACATAAGGTCTTAACTAAATTTAGTTAAGGAAGGGGGGAAAGGGTCATAATTAAATAATAACTAATAGGTGGGACCCCCTTGTGACTCCCCTAGTTACAACAATCATTACATCATAACATAATCCATTTGTTAAGCAAACACACCCCTTGTGTCTCCCTTCAAAACACATTTTACTTTGACCATTTTAGTTCATAAAACTTGAAAATAATTCATACTAATACTCATACATCCAAAATAAAACATGCTTTCCAAAATAAAACATGTTGTCCAAAATCCATGGACTCCATTGTCATAAAAAAATAAATGACATAAAAATCAAAACCCATATTTTCCATTCTGTGAAGCAACCCTTCCTTGGTTGTTGTTGTCACCTCCTGATTTCCCTGAGATTGGATTGAGCTAGGAAGAGACTTTAGGCTTTATCTCACTAATCACATGGGAACAATCATCCCTCGGATGCATCCATGAAGACACATATTTGTCAGAGTCATTGGAAGGTGAGGAAGGGGCAACGACAACTTTTCCTTTATCAGATGCATGGTGGGCTTCAATCTTCAATCTCTTGTTGGCATGGGAGGATTGCACTGGTGAGTGTTTAGGGGAATATTGGGCAATGGGGTTCAAATGTGGGGGAGAAGGCAAGGTTAAGTTTGGCCAGCCATAGTGTTGGGATATTTTCGGTGAACAATCTCCTGCCACCCATCATTTTCTGGGACTTCAAGCTGTAAAGAGACATGAGGAGGCACATGTATACCGGGGGATTGAGGGGCTTGGAAGGGAGGCCTTTCAGGCCTTGGTTGGACTATTCCCTATCCAATCCAATTAAATAACCCAACATGGAACAATAGGCCAAGCTCTTCATAATCAACATCAAAATGTATTGAGAACCTAGGCCTCCTTAGGCCTGGGTTCCAGTTACCTCTACCTCTGTTTCCTCGGCCATGGCTTCCCCGACTAAAAAAACTCATCCTGCATATGTTAACAATTAGAAAATAGTCTTTTAAATAACCATGCATGACAACTCCTTCAAAATATGAAATAGATTTGGCTCAGAATGTATCAAGCTCATGCAATCCAATCCATACAAATTGTTCTAATGTTAATCAATGAGCAAGTTGGTAGAAAAAATGTTCAAGGATAAATGAGGGGTTTGTAATTTGCGAAAAAATGATATAATGAAAGGGAAGAGATATGATCACTTCTTAATGATAACGATAATCAAATGTAAGCAAACCAATAAACCTCACTACAATCCACACAAAATTATGCCATTTCTATCCAATATAACACATAAATTTTCTTAGCTATGATCAATATCAGAACAAGGGGTGAAAAGTGAATACGGGATATGCGAGGTGGTTGTAATTAGCGGAAAATGCGATAATGAGAGGGGGAAAATGTTTACTTTTCATGAGATTAATCAAGCAATCCATAACATCAACCAACAATCAGATGACTCAGTAGTAATTCCTATGTATTTAACTAGTTCACTGTCCAATAATAAAATATTCAATATAGCGCCATTACGAAACACAAGTACTTCAAAAAAATTGTAATAGGTTTTGTTCCTTTTATTCGTACATTTTGCATGTTATAATAGTCAACAAAAACACTCAATCTGTAACCATTAAAATCCATCATTTCCACACATTTCCCCAATCCATGTTTATATTTGAAAGTAGTGTTTCCAAGAAATAATAATGAAGACTCTACTTTTGTTAATGGAGCCAATAGAGATATTGTAATGATATCCATCACCATACATATATATGCAGTAGAAAAAACAAAATGATCAAGACCTCACATATCATGCCTGAAAGGCAATTGACTATAACCAACAATCACTATTTAGAAACAGGTTACGCATAAGCCAATTTCCAAAACCCTGTAACCATGTCACTGTGTAACAAATATCTCAGTGCAACTTAAAAATGAGCCAAACATCCCACACAACTGTCATCAACAATGATCAATTGCAAAAAGACAAGCACACTTAGAATTTGGGAGTGTCACTGGGCATACAAAGAAAGCCATCCATATTATACTTGGTGCACAACTGAGAGGATTCCATGGTGTCATAATACTGTTGACGGGCGAAATTGATCATCTATCAACTGAGAGAGTGGAACCGGTCCGGGGTTGTCTAATAACCCAAGCCGTTTGGAATGAACCACCCTGACGGGTTTAACGACTCCGTTGGCCGTTCTAAGGTCCTAGGAAAACCAAAGAGAAAACTAATCTAAACTAACTAATCTAACTAAAACAAATAAAACAAACTAAACTAGCTAAACTAAATAAAACGAACTAATTAAAAACAAACTAAACTAACTAAACTAAATAAAACAAACTAATACACTAATCCAATCAAAACTAACTACTAAAAAAACTAACTAATACACTAATACAATCAAAACTAACTACTAAAAAAACTAACTAATCTACTATTTACTAACTACTAACTGTAATATAACTTATCTACAAAATATACAATATTCACAAAAATACAGATTTAAATAAAACCTGCAAAACTCATTTGCAATCTTCCCTACGACAGAGAAAGGTATTTCTTTTTTTGGATTTTATAATTTTATAAACAAGAAATTAAACTTACTGAAATTAAACAATCTAATATACTAAACACACATATATATCTAACTAAACTACTAATAATATACTAAACAAACATATGACTAGATGACCTGGAAACGCTCCAAATTTGTCATGTGTATGATAACTTTGAAACTGGTCGGGGGGAAGGAAACTCGCACCGGATAATCCAGAAGCTTCTCGTAAATGATAGGATGAACTTCTCTTTGAGTTGTTTACAGGACAAATAAGACATAAAAAACCATAACAATTATATGATTTATAAATCTCTGCAATAAGGGAAACCTGTTATGCAAAAACTTATACTTAATAATTCAACTTATGAAGAAGAGAAATCTGCCATTCACAAACTGAATCAAGCAACTGCTATGTTTTTTTAAACACTAGAAGAAATCAGATATGGATTATATTGATTAAATTGTATCATTTTCAAGAGACTAAGATAGCTAAAGTAGTCATTAACCAAATGCAAATAGATACACATAAACATAAAAAAAAATATTGATATTATGAAAAGCTAAAGCTGTAGAAGAATATCAAATTCTGTCTCAGTCTGTATTAAAATTCCATATCCTTGTTCTCCCACCAATGAGGATGATATTATTACAAAAATAATGAGTATTTATAAGTTTTTCCACAGGGTAAAACCTCCCTGTGGATAATATCAAACTGTTTACATAATCTGGGAAGATGTTCCCAAAATCAACTAAACTAGGAACTAAAATGAAACCAAAATATTTCAAATATCCCCTAAACTGTCCATCCAATCCAATGCATATTCAAATTCACCTGTAATGGACCAAAAATAACAAGTTAGAGAGATATTTTATGAACAAAACAATAAAAATCTGATTCCACAGACTTAGCTACAGAATCATTTGATTCTGTAGCTAGTCTAAAATAAGATACAAGATCAGAATCGAAATTAAATCAAATCTTTTTAATAAAATCAAATTGAATTAACAACCAATAACGAATCATTTCATTTGAAAATGTTATATAATTTGAAATCGAATAGGATCAAAATCCAATAACCAAATAGAGAGAAATGCATACTCTATTTCGATTGTAATCCTAGTCGGGTAGACAGAATCAAAACCAAACAGTTTTGCAAATCGTTTCATGTCCAATTTGAAGGTAATGCAATCAAACGTTATGTTTTCTTAATGACAAAAGATACGATCAGATCTAAACTAAATAATTTGAAATTATTATAGCTGTCATTGCCACAGGTAGATTAATTCAAACAGTTACGAGAATCAACTCATACAAAATCGTAACTGGATTAATTTGACTTTGATTAGAATCGACATAAGTGATAATTGGTTATTGTAAAATAGGCAAATAAACTCGATTGGTTTTGAACAAAATCATTGATTTCAAACGAATCATGACCGAGTTTAACATAGAAACAAATCGTGAATCCGGATATAACCAATCTCATTTTAAAAATCAAATTCAAACAGAGTATCTATCGCAAATACGAATCCAACTGATAACATGGTTGTGCTAACAGTAAACCAATGTGAATTAACCGGCTGGGTTTAGCATGATCGTTATGAATCAAATCCATTTTATGATTTGGGCGCGTTGGTAAAAGATTAAAATAAAAAGCAATGTTCGCGAAGAAACAAAGTCACACCGGAAACGATACAAGTTATATTCTTGTTGTTTGAAAGTCATATGGCACAACAACCGTAACAATTAACCTCATCAAAATCGTTACCAATCATAACTTATGCATCATAACGAAATCAAAACGAAATGTGATTGTGTTCAAAATTGAATATGAGAAACAATTTCTGTCTAGAATAGATACAAACGACTTCAATTGACA
This sequence comes from Picea engelmannii, assembly GCA_009831015.1. NCBI lineage: Eukaryota > Viridiplantae > Streptophyta > Pinopsida > Pinales > Pinaceae > Picea > Picea engelmannii. Next base: position 214,045 of record ML790146.1, on the reverse strand, counting down.
ACAGAGCATCCATTTTAGCTCACTCAAACAAATCAAATCCATATTAAGATCAATCAAATTGATGAAAATCTAATAGAAGCTAAACTGGGAAAAACGAAATTCCATTTAATCAAAGCAAAGCTATGTATAGAATGCATACAATGTAACAGAGCCAATCAATGCTGCGAACAGAGCTGTTTAAAACTGAATTCGAATCGTTATATAAACAAATGATATCAAAACATACCTGTGTAACGGCGAGGCTGCTCAATTATGCCAACTTAGAATTCAGGATAGTCGTGGCTGATTCCACATTTTTAAACAAAATGAAGCCTGTCGTCTTTTGTTTCTTGTCTTTCGCTTGTAGCTTGGCCTTTTGACTGGTAAGCAGTGTAACCTGGTCCTCCAAAGATTGAATTCTTGACTGGAGTATTGGGACATCATTGTAATATCGCTCTAACCACGAACTGCATTGATCACAAGGTGGCACTGTAGGTTTAGACAGAGTAGGAGAGGGTTTGGATAAATGACCGGGGGCTTCACAAGGCAACTTAATGCCTGGGTAGTTAGGGTCATCTTGTAGGCAGGGGGGTAGGTTTGACACAAAGTCATATGATGGTTCGGCACACAAACCTTGCGAATAGGGGTATTCGCTAGCCAAGAAATGCTCCACTTCTGAATCAGAGTCCTCACTCAACACAATAGGGTTTGGTTCGACAGGGGGTTTTGGATTATTTCTTGCCATTCGTGAAATTAGACGTGCATTCTTTTTCCCTTTGGAGTTTGTAGTATGGTTGGCTTTGGGCTTCTTTCTCATAGGCTTAACAATCTCAACGCTCTTAGACATAGTGTGGGGTAAGTCGATAGGAGGGTCGGTCGAGGGTTTAGGAAGAAGGATATGGTAGGGTATTTGGGGCACAACCTTGACCTCTCTCACCACAGGTTTGTCAACCTGTGCAAGGTTCAAATCCTCGAAACCATTCCGAGCCACAAAACTGCTCCAACTACCCCTGAGCATACTCAAATGACAGACAATAATAAGCTTTACCAGCCCATAATGAAAAAGGCTACTATCAGCCTGGTTTCTTTTGTACTTCTTCGACATTTTAAACAGGCTTCTATGCAAATAATAGGGCATATTGAGCTGATATCCCATAAAAACCATAAGAAAACGTAGGTGGTGTAAGAATAAAAACCTGTACCGACCTTCGCAGGTGATAAATTGCTTGATTATCATCAATAAATCATGCCAATGTTGTTTAAGCATCATTACTGGTAAACCTTTATCACAGGAGGTAATTTTACGTGACTGGAAGAGAAGTGTCCATGGGACCTCCTCGACTTTGCAATTTTTGGACCATTATTGTCCAGTGGCAGCAAACCCGTAGCAAGATTGATAAACTGTTCATCAATTTCCAATTGAATATCGTCGACCTTGGCTCGATAGCCATCAAAGGTCATGGTAAATTGTCGAGCTACGCAGAGGTTAAAACCCTCGAATCTTTGTATAAATGGAAGCCACCCATTTTCCTCGAGGTCACTACGGGCACTGTCAAACATCAACAAGGCCTGGTTTCCATTGGGTTCAACTCGGATGACTGGGGCCATGGTGCAAGCACATGGTAAGGGTTTGGTTCGAATTCACCAACGCACAAGAGTAGAGCTATTCGGTCTAATAGTAATGAAAGATCGAAGGGGGAAAGCATTAATGCGTGCATGTGAGGGTGGTGGAGTTATTCATTGCTATGCACAATAGTTATGGTAAAGTACAACCTGCAAGTTCCACATTTGTTCAAACAATCACAGTATAGCTCAAAAACCATATCGTTTGGCCAACCAAAGAATCAAATGGTGAGTGTTATGCCAACGCACCAAATCAACTATAGTTTTTAAAATCATTGACATTCAACGCGAAACCAATCACCAAATGTTAGCCATGTGCCATTGTATAAATCAAAACTTTTAAACCATTGTGCCAATCAATACTCATAAAATTGACAAACCAAGAGCTATAAAAAGATTAACATAAGGATCACATCATATATAAAAACAAAAATAAATCATGACCCCTATGCAATTCATAGAATCAATGATTAGGCAAGTCACAAAAAGTATAAATCTATTGCAAGATACCAGATATATAAAATATGCAGAACAGAAACGAAATGCTAGAAATAACAGAATAACAGTGAAATATCCAGCATAATCTTCACAATACACAGAAATGATATACGAAATAGCAACAGAAATAGCACTTGAACAG
>ML790146.1:194530-206180 GCA_009831015.1 Picea engelmannii | reverse complement strand
GGAAGATCCTTCTAGAAGCGGAAGCTTCTATTAGGTCTTCTTACATCCGCCTTATTCTATTTTATTGAAAGGTCTTATTAATATTGACCTTTATTACATACGAATACATTAATCTACCTATGTGCGGGTTAGGACCTTAACATCTATATTCTCAATTCCTCACAAACTTAATAAAATCAACTTATGCAATCAATATAAGAATGTCCAAATAGGCATAGTTCGAAAATCCTTTCAGCCACATAACGATAAACCAAAGGTAAGTGCCATAGAAAATATTGATAAAAAGATGATGACACTTCAAATAGTGATCGAAATGTGACCTCGAAAGGAGAAGTTTTCACGCTTACAGTCGTGAAAACTTAATGGAAACAAATTTGCAAGTGTCGCAAGAAATGAAAATATCGTCTATTTGAAAGATGCGACGGCAATTTGAATTTCGAAAGACATAGGTGTAGACAGCTTATAGGACAATAGAAAAAATTGAATTGGTTGCCAACAATGGCGACACACTGGTAGAACCAGTTATCTCTGTCAAAATAAATAAATTCAGATTAGGACAACAAAGAAAATTTCAACTCAAAGACAACAACCAGAAAATCGTACAAACATCATCATTAATCATTTTTTCCAACAGTGTTTTAAAATATGAAAACCAATAACAGTCTTAAGATCAGCAAGTCACGATATTAAAGATAAAATCTTCGATACTGTTGGCATGGCCACTGCTGCCAGTAGGCGTCCATAGCCTCGACAGGGTTGCCATTTAACCCACTCTGACATCTGTATCCTGTCAAGAAGTTCTGGATCAGAATAAAGGACATTAAAGAGGTTTCTTATAATTTTTTGCAGATTCTCATGTACCCGACATTGCTTCGCTGCCAGTGGGCCTGTTCAGTACCCCGACGAAGTTGTTTTGGCACCATGCATGCATTTACCCACTGCCAGTAGACCTGTTCAGTATCCTAGCGGGTTTACAAGCACTTCCCACAACTCTTATTTATAATTTTATTTTGTTTTTCTTTTGAATATATATGGCTGAGCGGGGTGATGCTGAAAATTCTGATATTTTAACATATATTTTTTAGACCTCATCATAATTTTTTAGCACTGTCCTTTATTCAGTTCCAGATATGTTTTATAAAAACAACTTCCTATGACAGGGAGACATCTTTTGAGTCATTCCTTTATGGAAAAGGGACAGCGTAAAAAGATAATAGATGATCATGACAAACTTTGCTCATAGATTGAAATCAGTAAACTTCTTTCAAACAACAAAATTCTCCAACATAGATATAAGTTTCAGAGATATATCATTGATGTTTGTACAAACTTTCAGAAGTTATTTTAGCGAAAAAAAAAAATTCTATCGTCTTTGTCTGAATGGCTCAGTGCACAGGTATGTGTATTGTTCAAAAAAAACACAAACTGATCAATCAAATCAAAACCAAAATAGAAAGCAAAATGCAAAGCAAACAAAAATGAAATATTTACATAATATACAAGGGTAGTTATCAAGCAAAGTATCTCTTCAGGGCTTGGCCATTCACCGGATAGGTGTCAAGATGCCCTTCAAGATTCTGTAATCAAAAGGAACTAGGACCCAACTTTTCAGCAATTAAAAATGGTCGAAGCCATAAGTTTTGAAACTTGGTGTGCTCACCCTTTCCTTCGTGTGGTTTGTCCCACTTCAAGACAAGATCACCTACTTCAAAGTTCCTATCAGAAGCAGAATTAGAATCGAACCAAATTTTAATCAATTGTTGATGTTGATCTAACTTACGCTTATCTTGGGCTCTTACTTCTTCCAACTTCATCAAAGCGTTAATGCATCTTTCTAAAGGGGGACAATCTTCTTCTTGGACTTTTTGTGACAAATGAAGCGACGGAAGAAGAATGTGAGGTGGCAGAATGTCTTGTCTGCCATAAACGAGAAAAAAGGGGGAGTTACCTATAGCGGCTTTGGGTGTCACCCTATCAACCCATAGTGCGTTCAGCAGTGCATTGTGCCAGTTCTTGTGATTTTCAGCCATGGTTCTCTTGATAATTTTGATCAAGTTCTTGTTGGTTGATTCTACTAAGCCATTGCCCTGGGGGTAATAACTAGCATAATACTTCAACTTTATTCCTTTTTCCAAAGAAAACTCACTCATCTCAAGAGAAGAAAATTATGAAGCATTGTCAAAGACTAGACAATCAGGAATACCAAAACGAGTGATAATATTCGAGTTTAGAAAAGTGATTACCTGACCGGTGCTAACAGTTCTTAACGCAGCAGCTTCGGACCATCAAGTAAAGTAGTCTGTAGCCGTCACAATATACTTGTGTTTTTGCGAGGATGGAGGGTTAACAGGACCTATGATATCAAGGCCCCATTGCTGGAAAGGAGAATCCACTGAGACAGGTTGCAAGGGAAAGGCTGGTTTTTGTAACCACCCTGATGCTTTCTGATAGATGATACATTTACGACACAAGGCATGGGCATCCCTAAAAAGCATGGGCCAGTAGTAACCAGCTCTTAAAACCTTATGATAAGTGGTGTCGCCACCAAAGTGACCACCAACTTCTCCTACATGAAACTCAAGCAAGACTTTTTCTGCTTCGTTTTTCTCGAGACAGCACATCAATATGCCGTCAAAATTCTGACGAAACAGTATATCGTTAACTAGATGAAAGGAGGCAGACTTTAGTCTCAACGCTCTTCTCTTGGTAGGGTCAAGGTGACGGGGTGCTGATCCATGTTCAAGACAGAATCTAATATCGCCGTACCAGGGACTAATGAGGTTTTGTGCCCAACAAATCAAACTTTGATCATGTTGTTCTAGGTTTGACATATCACCATCTTCTTGCTGTCCTATTTTTGAACCAAAAACCAAATTACACAACCCTTGGCCTCTTACGATCTGAGATGGGGTGATTTCCAGGTCATACTCCTGCAAGGAGGTGACCCAGTTGGCTCTCTTCTCTCCTAACTCCTTCTGCACTAACAAGTTCCTCACGGCAAGGTAGGGGACAATGACTTTCGTCCTTGACTTCAATAGATAGGACCGAAAATGCTTAACTACTTTGAAAATAGTGTAGGCTTGCCGATCGACCATTGGGTAGTTAAGTTCAGCACCTTTGAAAGAAGAGCTCATAAAGGCGATGGGTACTTCATTGTTCTCATAATTCTTCTAAGTTAGGACTGTGGCATAGGAACGATCAGAGGAAAAAGTATAGAGTGTAAAATCTTGAGAGAAGTCAGGGCTCATGAGAGACAGAGCGTCTATTATGGCCTTATTTATAGCATCGAAAGCTTGATTTTCTGTGGGTCCTCAGTGGTATTGGGTGTCTTTCTTAATCAGGTTCTGTAGAGGCCTGACCATTTTGGAGAAGCTGGGGACAAATCTTCTCACGAAGTTAATCTGGCCTAGGAAAGACTACATGGATTTCTTGGATGTAGGAGGGGGAAGTTTAGCGATGACTTGAGTCCTCTCGGGGTCAATAATAATCCCATCACTAGACACAATGAATCCCAGTAATTTACCCTGTTCTACTGCAAAGATGGACTTTTTGGGGTTCAAGGAGATGTCGTATTTACGACATCGTAGCAGAACGGCTCGTAAGTGAGCTAGATGATCGTCTTTGTTTTTAGAATAAATGGTTACATCATCTAAGTAAACTACGACAGAGTGATTGATTAAGCCTCGAAAAGCAATGTCCATTGCTCTCTAAAAGGTAGCACCAGTGTTAATCAATCCAAAGGGCATTTTGCGATAAGCATAAGTGCCCCACGGGGTATGGAAGGTAGTTTTTAGTTGGTCTGGCGGAGACATCAGGACTTGGTTGTATCCAGAGAAACCATCCAATAAATATAGCCTCTTGGAACTAGATACCTGTTGTAGGATCTGTTCCATAGGAGGGAGAGGATAGTTGTCTTTGTCAGATGCTCTATTGAGATTTCGGAAATCGACACAAAGTCGTATTTCCAGTTTTTTCTTCCGCACTGGGACAAGGTTGGACACCCATTGAGTGTGCCTAACAGGAAAAATTATTTTATCACTTAGGATTTTATTCAATTCTTTTTGAACGGTCGGCTCTAGTTTAGGGTGCATTTTCCTTAGTTTCTGTTGGAAGGGTAAGGTTTGGGGCTTCATCGGGATGACATGTTGTATGATATTAGGATCGAATGTTTTAATATCATCGTATGTCCATGCAAAGACATCCTTAAATTATTTAAATAACTTAACAAAAGAAGATTTTTCTTGTATAGAACATCCCAAGCCTAGATTAATGCATTGAGGATTTTCACTAGTTCCTAAATTGACTTTTTCATAAGACAAAGAGGAACTATTGGTTTTACAATTGACCGTCTTTTTAAATTTATCTTAAAAATCATAAAAATTTTCTAACCTAACTATGGATTTGGGTATGAAATTTACCATGTCCGATAGAACTTCAGGAGATTTCGGATTAGGTATTACCGTAAAATCATGCACATTGTCGTCGTGCGTGCGTTCATCTATCACCGCGCCTTGAAAGGTTTCTTCCATGTGCAGAAAGTTAATAATTTGTTGATCATTGTCAAATACTCTCTAGTTTGTGACATTGTCAAGAACATATGGTCAAAATAGTAGCTTGAAGGAGAATGCGTTTGGAGATAAGCCTTCTGCAGGAAGAAGTTTAGAAGCTACATTAGCTAGTAGATCTGCTTCGACATTATTTAATCTAGGAATGGAATTTATAATGAAAGCGGAATTTTTTTTCATTAAACTCCATACCTCAGACTGGTAACTTTTGAGATGAGGGGAAAGACAGTGTATAGAATCCCTTACCTGTATAACCACTATTTCAGAGTCGCCAAATACAACCAGATTTTGAATGTTCATGTCCAAAGATTTTCTGAGACCTTGCAGTAAAGCCTCATATTCTGCAGTATTGTTAGTGCATTCAAATTCTAGTCTACAATCCATTAATGTCTTGTTACCTGCCGGATCGATAATGATGCAGCCTGCACCATCTCCTTCTTTAGACTTAGAACCGTCGAAATATAGAGACCAAATTTGGTTTCCATCGGGCACATGGGACTGTTGAATAGAAGCTGTTGGTTGCATATATGCTATGATCTCGGACTGTTGTTCTGGATTGTTGATAGGTGAAACCTCAGCCATGAAATTTTTTAAGAAGGTGTCCATCCCTTGGACTTTGGGTGAATCAACAGAAGGTGCATATGGTTCGTTAGGATCGTTCAAATCTGTGACCGTGAACTTAAGGTAATGCTCACGATTCACCCTGATCTTGTTAGGCTTACCGTTCTCTGGAAGCCATAAGTGAGACCATTCTGTTGTGAAGTAACCATGTAGCTGCTCCGACCAGTCCCTTCTCAAAAACATACCATACACTTCTGGAATATCCACCACAATTATATCAATAACCTGATGAACCTTTGGGTTAGACGATAATCTAATCAATACATTCTTTAGTTCGCCTATAACTTTGACATTTGTCCGATCAAGTTGTATGATTTTCAAAGAAGATGGTTCTACTTCAGCGTTAATCTTTTGGCAGAAAGACCAAGGCATCACATTAGATGACGCCCCTGAGTCAACCATACAATTATGCACATTTTTGTTGAAAATTTCGAAAGTTAAAAGAAAAGGAGGTACATTCTTGCGAGTACTAGGAGTAGTAGCTTATGGCTTCTTACTCGCAATTTCTAATGGTACTTTATCTACATTATTTACATTATTTACATTATTTACAGGGGTTATAGGAAGGCTTCCTTTATCTTGAGGATCGGGATTATTTTTAGTGGAAGTCTTCTGCGGAACTTTGCTTTGCACAACCTTGTTACCATTTGAGTTACCATTCTTGTCGTTCTCTGAAATATTTTGCAACATTTTCTGTAACAAAAATGGAAACTTCAACAACTCATAAATAGAAATGTTATCCCTTAATTTTTTAAGATATTCAACAACATCATAATCTAATTTGGGGCTGACATTGCTCTATTTAGTTTCTGCTAATTTAGATGGCTTTGGAGGTGAAGTTGTAGTGTTCTCGGTAGAAGGATTGTTTGCGGTCTTGCTCCTAGTGTTATAAGGGTGAACAGTCTCGAAGTTAGCTTGAAAGATGCTATCCGAGAAGTGTCCAAAAATGTTCGGAGAAGACTCTTCTTCTTGAATTGTCTCTGGTTCTGCTACCTCCTCAGGAATCTCAGGAGGCATCAAGTTATCTTGGGCTTCTAGAATTGTTTGCAGAGCGCATTGAAAACTTTCTAGATTGACGCCTTCGGTGGTTGGGTTAGGTCAGTTGGTGGGAAAGGGATTTCGGAAAGGAGGCTTGTAGGGTCCTTTACTCGAATAAGCTTCTTCAGTTGACCTTTTTAAGTCTATAAATTGATTAGACAATTTTTGATCAACTTTAGTTAGGTTTTCCAAATCAGAGTTTTCAGGTTGTGTTTTACTTTGAGTAGGTCTGGTGAGAGTTTCAATCTTCTTTTTGGAAGAAGAACTAGTTTCAGTTTCGTTGCTAGAAGAGTCCTTAAGACTAAGTATGTCTTTTTCAATATAGGTAGCCTCTTCGAAGGCTTCTAACAACATGGCCTTTTTAGATCATTTAACCCAAATAGCTATACTTTGATGTAACGCTTTAGTGTAGTAAGCTATTACAAGACTCTCAGTAGGCATATAATCTGCAGGGATTCGATTTTTAAGCGTTAAGAATCTTTGATTGAAATCTTTGACTTTTTCTTTTGGGTTCATTTTTAAGCTTGAAAGATCCATGACTAAGACTTCCGGAGGTTTACCATCTCTGAATTTTTCCAAAAAGCATGACTCAAAATTTTCTCAAGACACTATGGTATGGGGTTGTTGGGCAAAGTACCAAGTGGATGCATTACCCTCAAAAGTATAAGGGAAAAACCTACAGACAACGTCTTCATGTTCAACATTATGGAGTCTAATGGCTAACATAAATTTTTTGATATGATCTTCATCTATCTGTTTTGAATCGGGATCAAAATTAGGAAGACATTTCTCCGGGTGCTTAGGTAAAGGGTGTTGGGCTCCAGGTACAGCTACAACTACCTGGTCCAACCAGGGTCTAGCAGGGTTGTTCTGATTTTCCATTGGGGTAGTGGGTGTGGAAGGATGAGAAGGTGAGTTTCCTTCGTCTGACGAGGAATCCCCTCTAGAAGAAGAAGGAGATGAGGGAGGGGGTGAAGGAGGTATCCCATATCCTCCTGCAGCAGGATTTGTGATTGGATCTGTAGGATTCACAGTGAGGTTAGTGTCACCTAATTGTTCTCTGATATCAGAGAAGTCTAAAGGTTGACCCCACAGATGGTTTGGTTTCCTAAGACTAGCTAAGGCACTATGTGTTTTGATAAGAGATTGACGAACGATCTCTTGGAAGTCACCACCTGTAGGATTAGGGGTTGCTGGCTCAACTGTGATCTGTGGATCGTCGGTTGAAGTAGTTGTTGTTTGAGGGGGAATATTATCACATGAATGGCTTCTAGTCACTATAGGTGTGCAATTAGGTGGTGGAGGAGTCTTGCGATTGCCTCGTGCCATTAATTAATTTCAATCCCTCCTTCTAGCGCCATTTGTTGACGGGCAAAATTGACCGTCTGTCAACTGAGAGAGTGGAACCGGTCCGGGGTTGTCTAATAACCCAAGCCATTTGGAATGAACCACCCTGACGGGTTTAATGGCTCCATTGGCCGTTCTAAGGTCCTAGGAAAACCAAAGAGAAAACTAATCTAAACTAACTAATCTAACTAAAACAAATAAAACAAACTAAACTAACTAAACTAAATAAAATGAACTAACTAAAAACAAACTAAACTAAATAAACTAAATAAAACAAACTAATACACTAATCTAATCAAAACTAACTAATAAACAAACAAACTAATCTACTATTTACTAACTACTAACTGTAATATAACTTATCTACAAAATATACAATATTCACAAAAATACAGATTTAAATAAAACCTGCAAAACTCATTTGCAATCTGCCCTACGACAAAGAAAGGTATTTTTTTTTTTTTTTTTATAATTTTATAATAAAGAAATTAAACTTACTGAAATTAAACAATCTAATACACTAAACACACATATATATCTAACTAAACTACTATTAATATACTAAACAAACATATGCCTAACTAACCTGGAAACGCTCCAAATTTGTCCTGTGTATGATGACTTTGAAACTGGTCGGGGGGAAGGAAACTCGCACCGGATAATCTAGAAGCTTCTCGTAAATGATAGGTTGTACTGCTCTTTGAGTTGTTTACAGGACAAACAAGACATAAAAAACCATAACAATTATATGATTTATAAATCTCTGCAATAAGGGAAACCTGTTATGCAAAAACTTATACTTAATAATTCAACTTATGAAGAAGAGAAATCTTCCATTCACAAACTAAATCAAGCAACTGCTATGTTTTTTTAAACACTGGAAGAAATCAGATATGGATTATATTGATTAAATTGTATCATTTGCAAGAGACTAAGATAGCTAAAGTAGTCATTAACCAAATGCAAATAGATACACATAAACATAAAACAAAATATTGATATTATGAAAAGCTAAAGTTGTAGCAGAATATCAAATTTTGTCTCAGTCTATATTAAAATTCCATATCCTTGTTCTCCCACCAATGAGGATGATATTATTACAAAAATAATGAGTATTTATAAGTTTTTCCACAGGATAAAACCTCCCTGTGGATAGTATCAAACTGTTTACATAATCTCGGAATATATTCCCAAAATCAACTAAACTAGGAACTAAAATGAAACCAAAATATTTCAAATATCCCCTAAACTGTCCATCCAATCCAATGCAATTTTGAATTCACCTGTAATGGACCAAAAATAACAAGTTAGAGAGATATTTTATGAACAAAACAATAAAAATCTGATTCCACAGACTTAGCTATAGAATCGTCTGATTATGTAGCTAGTCTAAAATAAGATACAGGATCAGAATCGAAATTAAATCAAATCTTTTTAATAAAATCAAATTGAATTAAAAACCAATAACGAATCATTTCATTTGAAAATGTTATATCATTTGAAATCGAATAGGATCAAAATCCAATAACCAAATAGAGAGACATGCATACTCTATTTCGATTGTAATCCTAGTCGGGTAGACAGAATCAAAACCAAACAGTTTTGAAATCGTTTCATGTCCAATTTGAAGGTAATGCAATCAAACGTTATGTTTTCTTAATGACAAAAGATACAATCAGATCTAAACTAAATCCTTTGAAATTATTATAGCTGTCATTGCCACAGGTAGATTAATTAAAACAGTTACGAGAATCAACTCATACAAAATCGTAACTGGATTAATTTGACTTTGATTAGAATCGACATAAGTGATAATTGGTTATTGTAAAATAGGCAAATAAACTCGATTGGTTTTGAACAAAATCATTGATTTCAAACGAATCATGACCGAGTTTAACATAGAAACAAATCGTGAATCCGGATATAACCAATCTCATTTTAAAAATCAAATTCAAACAGAGTATCTATCGCAAATACGAATCCAACTGATAACATGGTTGTGCTAACAGTAAACCAATGTGAATTAACCGGCTGGGTTTAGCATGATCGTTATGAATCAAATCCATTTTATGATTTGGGCGCGTTGGTAAAAGATTAAAATAAAAAGCAATGTTCGCGAAGAAACAAAGTCACACCGGAAACGATACAAGTTATATTCTTGTTGTTTGAAAGTCATATGGCACAACAACCGTAACAATTAACCTCATCAAAATCGTTACCAATCATAACTTATGCATCATAACGAAATCAAAACGAAATGTGATTGTGTTCAAAATTGAATATGAGAAACAATTTCTGTCTAGAATAGATACAAACGACTTCAATTGACAACAGAGCATCCATTTTAGCTCACTCAAACAAATCAAATCCATATTAAGATCAATCAAATCGATGAAAATCTAATAGAAGCTAAACTGGGAAAAACGAAATTCCATTTAATCAAAGCAAAGCTATGTATAGAATGCATACAATGTAACAGAGCCAATCAATGCTGTGAACATAGCTGTTTAAAACTGAATTCAAATCGTTATATAAACAAATGATATCAAAACATACCTGTGTAACGACGAGGCTGCTCAATTATGCCAACTTAGAATTCACGATAGTCGTGGCTGATTCCACATTTTTAAACAAAATGGAGCCTGTCGTCTTTTGTTTCTTGTCTTTCGCTTGTAGCTTGGCCTTTTGACTGGTAAGCAGTGTAACCTGGTCCTCCAAAGATTGAATTCTTGACTGGAATATTGGGACATCATTGTAATATCGCTCTAACCACGAACTGCATTGATCACAAGGTGGCACTGTAGGTTTAGACAGAGTAGGAGAGGGTTTGGATAAATGACCGGGGGCTTCACAAGGCAACTTAATGCCTGGGTAGTTAGGGTCATCTTGTAGGCAGGGGGGGTAGGTTTGACACAAAGTCATACGATGGTTCGGCACACAAACCTTGCGAATAGGGGTATTCGCTAGCCAAGAAACGCTCCACTTCTGAATCAGAGTCCTCACTCAACACAATAGGGTTTGGTTCGACAGGGGGTTTTGGCTTATTTCTTGCCATTCGTGAAATCAGACGTGCATTCTTTTTCCCTTTGGAGTTTGTAGTATGGTTGGCTTTGGGCTTCTTTCTCATAGGCTTAGCAATCTCAACGCTCTTAGACATAGTGTGGGGTAAGTCAATAGGAGGGTCGGTCGAGGGTTTAGGCAGAAGGATATGGTAGGGTATTGGGGGCACAACCTTGACCTATCTCACCACAGGTTTGTCAACCTGTGCAAGGTTCGAATCCTCAAAACCATTCTGAGCCACAAAACTGCTCCAACTATCCCCGAGCAGACTCAAATGACAGACAATAATAAGCTTTACCAGCCCATAATGAAAAAGGCTACTATCAACCTGGTTTCTTTTGTACTTCTTCGACATTTTAAACAAGCTTCTATACAAATAATAGGGCATATTGAGCTGATATCCCATAAAAACCATAAGCAAACGTAGGTGGTGTAAGAACAAAAACCCGTACCGACCTTCGCATGTGATAAATTGCTTGACTATCATGAATAAATCATGCCAACGTTGTTTAAGCATCGTTACTGGAAAACCTTTATCACAGGAGGTAATTTTACGCGAATGGAAGAGCAGTGTCCCTGGGACCTCCTAGACTTTGCAATTCTTGGACCATCGTTGTCCAGTGGTAGGCAAACCCGTAGCAAGACTGATAAATTGTTCATCAATTTCCAATTGAATATCACTGACCTTGGCTCGACAACTATCAAAGGTCATGGCAAATTGTCAAGCTACGCAGAGGTTAAAACCCTTGAATCTTTGTATAAATGGAAGCCACCCATTTTCCTCGAGGTCACTACGGGAACTGTCAGACATCAACAGGGCCTAGTTTCCATTGGGTTCAACTCGGACGACTGGGGCCATGGTGCGTGTTAAGAACAAAACCTCAATATAGCATGGAAAAACCTCAGGAAAAGTACTCAACGCCTTGAAACAGATATAATTTCAGATAATAATCCTCTTCGAGGGGGAAACCTCCTTTTACCCCACTTAAATGTTCAAGTACAAGATGATTCAAAATGAA
>ML790146.1:163121-188752 GCA_009831015.1 Picea engelmannii | reverse complement strand
GGCAACCTCCTTTTACCCCACTTAAATGTTCAAGTACAAGATGATTCAAAATGAAAATGTCTCCTTGGTATATATAGGAGACTAGGAGGTATAATTACAACTAATGGCCTAAATCCAACATAAAGAAAATAACATTACTAATATAATATGCCCCAATTAAGGGGTAATGAGACAACATTAGGGCTTAACAATGTGAGCACATGGTAAGGGTTTGGTTCGAATTCACCAACGCACAGGAGCAGAGCTATTCGATCTACAACAATGAATGATCAAAGGGGGAAAGCATTAATGCGCGCATGCGAGGGTGGTGGAGTTATTCACCGCTATGCACAATAGTTATGGTAAAGTACAACCGACAAGTTCCACATCTGTTCAAACAATCACAGCATAGCTCAAAAACCATATCGTTTGGCCAACCAAAGAATCAAATGGTGAGTGTTATGCCAACACGCCAAATCAACTATAGTTTTTAAAATCATTGACATTCAACGCAAAACCAATCACCAAATGTTAGCCATGCGCCATTGTATAAATCAAAAGTTTTAAAACATTGTGCCAATCGATACTCATAAAATTGACAAGCCAAGAGCTATAAAAAGATTAACATAAGGATCACATCATATATAAAAACAAAAATAAATCATGACCCCTATGCAATTCATAGAATCAATGATTAGGCAAGTCACAAAAAGTATAAATCTATATGCTCAATGCCTCACAAACTTAATAAAATCAAGTTATGCAATCAATATAAGAATGTCCAAATAGGCATAGTTTGAAAATCCTTTCAGCCACATAACGATAAACCAAAGGTAAGTGCCATAGAAAATATCGATAAAAAGATGACGACAGTTCAAATAGTGATCGAAATGTGACCTCGAAAGGAGAAGTTTTCACACTTACAGTCGTGAAAACTTAATGGAAACAAATTTGCAAGTGTCGCAAGAAATGAAAATATCGTCTATTTGAAAGATGCGATGACAATTTGAAGTTCAAAAGACATAGGTGTAGGCAGCTTATAGGACAATAGAAAAAATTGAATTGGCTGCCAACAAATTCCCATAACCACACAGCTATATATAACCACGATATAACTCAAAAAAAACTTCAGTCTAGGCCATTTATTAAGTCGCCTATGAGTGACCAGGCCGCACACATTCAAGTGTATTCTACCAATGACAAGAGATGCAGTAAGCATATCCAATCTAAACTTCTAATTCTTATAACATCACATACAAGAGGCCAAAGGTGTATGCACTAGGGGATGTGGTGCTTGTGGATGGGAGACAGGCCCTTGGCAAGGTCAAAACAAGAAAACAAGGCTCTTAATTAAACCCAATAACCATGAATACAATCATCCATCCAAAAAACCTTCAACCAACACGCACTGGTAATAAGGAACTATCACTTAGGAAGATTAACAATCCAACGAATTTAACTGATGAAATCCGAACCATCTATTTTCCATTTAAATTTAAAATTCCACACAGTTGTAGCACTCAGGACAAAAAAAAACCCACACAACTGAGGCAAAATCATTTCATAACCAGAGTGAAGTCAATAATGGCCAAAAGAGACATACCTGTTAATCGAAATCCTTAAGATGAGGGGTGGTCGAGCAGTTTCACCCTACTAAAAATCTGGAGCCTGAACACAATAGTAAGTTCAACAATAGTCTGACTAGGGTGGTGGCCAACAGGAAGGGTAAAGGTGGCATGTAGTAAATTCACGTTGCCTCCACCCTCATCTCATTTACTCCATAGTACATGCCAACGAGCCTTCCATTAACACCATTAATCAACCAATTCATCGATAGTATCAATACATTTAAACCATATAATAATCCAAGTTCACATAATAATTCAACCAGTTGCAACAACCTTTCCAAATGTGCCACCTATATTTTCATTTCTGATATAACTCAAATAAATTTCGTGACCACTATACAGTCTAAATGATCATGTATAGAATCATCACCAAATAGCGTGATCAACATCAACCTGAAACATAGCGTAATCACCATCAAAACACAATCCATCACTTCCATGAGCCACCAACATTATAACATATGTATATCAGCTACCAATCCCTTTAATCAATGCATAACCAATGCATTATCACCTTGCCAAATGCGCTACCAAAATTACCTGCATATGCATATAAAATGTAACTTAACAATATTTCATAGTCATTTCTTTGTTAGCTAGGACTTAACCACTATCAACAAGTATTTTCATGCATATAGTATCGTAGAGCTAGGTCTCTTTTTTTTGCATTAGATATAGTATTTTACTTTTCCTCAAAATGCCTTTTTGTAATTTTCACTAACAATTGTGTTGTACAGGCGAGAAGAAAAAATACCATAAATGAATAGCAAGTTGTAGAATCATGAAGGAACAACATCTCAAAAATTAACTGATATCAACGACAACCATATTCTCATCAACCATGTAACTTTGTAGAGCATCATCGTAACATTGAAAATGAACAGACCTGATCTTCAAAAGTTCAAGGGGGTCCCTCCTACTAGCATTATTTAGTATTATATAATAATAGGCTTAGCAACACTTTGCAGGCAAAATTACGTTGACATTTTCAATCGTCAACAAACTGGCAACTCCATAGGGAAATTTGTTTTTAACAGATTAGAACTCAGAACTCATGGTTTCGCAAACCAATAATAATAATCTCAAGAATATGTGACTCAAATGATTATGCAACAGGGGGAAGTGAGAGGATTTAATGGAAAGATGACCGGGAATTTGGGAATAACTCATGAAAAGTGTTAAGTATGAGGGGTTTTACCACTGTATGCACAATCATAAGATCTTAACTTGAAAGAGGAAGCTTATAGTTTTTCTCTTAAGATCTTGATGGATGAAGAAATGGAAAGTAGAAGCGGGAAACAACCAATCCCTCATAAGATAACAACGGAAATATGTAACAAATTCAAGGTCCCTTCAGCGGAGAGATCATAGCAGTTATGAAAGATTGATTGTTATTGACTAACAATGCTTTGCAGGAGTGTAATTGTGGCAGAATTGATCCAACAATATAACCTGACCGAATACTAAAAGATGATAAAGACAAAAATTGCAATAGAAGTAATAATGAAAAAATTAAAACAACAGCAATAAAAGACAAAAATAAAATGCAGCAAGAAAAAACAGCAACTCAGAAGAAGAAACCAAAGTGTTGTAAAGAAGAAAAAGAATTGAAAAAAAAGCTAAACTACTAGTATATAGAAGATTCAATGAGCAAGGAAAACTTTTCACGCTGGTCTCTCGCAATATTTCAAATGAGGACTGCTAATGGTGTGGGAAAACCATTGTCTCTGCAATTCCTTTAAAATTTCTGAGTTAGTGTCCAAGACAAAAGTAATCCAGAAATGGCCCAACACTTGAAATTATGATGTAGCTATCAACCCTTTTACTGATATGATTAAATAATCAATATAAGCATGGAGACTGACCGAATCATCGAACGTTGTGTGTATAGGCCTTCTCAAGGAAATACTTGTATCAAATAATCCAGAGGGCAAACAATTGTAAGACATAGTATCGTGATTAGTAGTGGAAATGGTGTTGTGATAATTTCCCCCTTCTACCTTGATTTTATTGTAACCAAACAAACTGTCAAGGGCTCTGAGTGTAACTCTACAACCTGTTGTAGAAACATTCTCATATTGAGAGGAGGGAAAGGATTTCTTATAATTTATTGCCTGAAAGTTTGAAGACTAATGTAGGTTCTAAAATTGTCAGGGGTCTTCGAAGCAGGTTCCCAATTTGAAACCCCTTCAGGGTGGAAAAAAGAAAACATTTCAGTTCTTAAGGAATTTCTCAACTCCCTCTGAAAGGTTGCTTCTAGTGCAGAGTTCACAAGTATTTGTTTTTTCCTGGTTGTTTTCATAATATGTTGAAAAATACCTGGATCAAAACCACAAAGACCCGCATTAAACCAAGCAAAAACCTTTCGAAATCCACCAAGTAATTCAACAGATTTCATTTCTTCTTTATCCGAAACCTGGATATTTATTTTAATGTTTGAGGATGATCCAGGTGTCCTAATGTTCATGGAGATGGTTTCAATCACCTTTAGTTGTGACTCCTCTTCCTTTTCCTTATTTCCTCCAACACTCAAGGAAAACAAAACCTCGAGAGGAGTCAAGCCTTCAGGAATTTCATTATTTTCTACAGATATAATCTTCTCAATCTTGGGAGGTTCATCTTGACTGACAACACAATTGCTTTCATTGTTAGGGATGGCCTTCCAGAATTTTTCATTCTCAAGAATGTATGAATGATGTAGAGATTGGAGAGCACAATCAGGCCAGTGAGGTGAGAGTTGTTGAGTATGAGAGCCTACAAAGACAACTAATCAATAATCTATTGAATTCAACTCCTTCCTAACATGAGTGATGTTAAAAGATAGGAGATTCGAGACAAGTGTTGAAATATATTGGGAATATTGTTCCATCATCTTATTGCTAGGAGAGCACGTCTTACATGTCAGGTTCACAACAAGCTCAAAATTTCTGAACACTAAAAGGTGACCACAACCAATATTAAGGGCATTCTCTATGCCTAATAAAAAAGCTTCAAATTCAATGGCATCGTTTGGGCAAGAAAAATCCAACCTGTATGACATATTATGAATCTTTCCTGTAGGGGAAACCAAGATAATACCAGCCCCATTACCCTCATCTGAGTGTGAACCATCGAAGTGAATACGCCAAAATTCATCCTCTAAATCAATTCTTTCCAAAGGAATATTATCTTCTTCAATGAATATGAAATACACTCCTAGGTCTTCTTCAATACAGTTTACACTAGATTGCAGAACACTCTCTATGTAGGGTGAAATTATTCCTTCTCTAAGTACTATGATATTCTTTCCATTCCAAGGAATGGATAAATGTTCCCCGTCGAGAGAGAGGTATCCACCTGTTAGGGCTTTCCAATATCTCACCAAGATAATTGATTAATTTCTTATAGGCATATCAATCACCTGAATGCTAAGGGTTGTCCTTATCTTAGGATGAGCAGATAAAACCAAGGTTACATCCTTAATATCACCTATGGTCATTTGTTGTAGATTATTATAGGAAAGCATGCTTCTGGTGTTTTCATTTGTACAAGATAATCCTATCTCCTCCATAATAATATTCGACATGACACTTAGGCCTCAACCAACATCAATGAGGCAACAGTGGGTGATTTTATCCATGATCTTTACAAAAATATAAAAAGGGGGATTTTTTACAGGGTATCTGAAGTTATGTACACCTACTTTATTTATAAAAGAATCCTCTTCACTTATCTCTTCAGAAATATTGGCTACAACAGAAGATTTTCCTTCCATGAATTATTTCAGATGCATCTGTTGACCATGGATGACAACCATGTCTAGGAGGGTTGCATTTGCCTTGATGTTGGCCAATTGATTCAAGATATTGTATTTGGAAGAGGGAGGGGGNAACCTAGAGCGTAGCAACGGTCAAAGATGAACTCAGGTTAGAAGAACTGGAAGGAGGGTAAAATTTGCCTTTTGGGGCATAGGATTTGTTCCTAGTATTGATGACCATGACATCTTCTGGCTCGGAAAAATCTAGGATAGCGATAGTGGCTTCTGGTCGTTTACCAAAGATCTTCTCTCTGGAAATATTCCTTACATAACATGTGGTTTCTTCATGGTGTTCTGATCCAGGTGGATATCGGTGGCCACCCACCTTTTCCAACTAGCTCAAAACAGTTTTCTGGCAAATTTGGCAATTTACTATTTTTAGCAGTTTTTAACTTCCGGGGCCATTTTGAGAGCCCAAATGAAGGTTTTTCGAGATTAAGGTTCTCAATGATAGTCTAAGGCATGATTGAGCCCCCAAAATTAATCTCCTTAATGATACCTTTCCAATGAGCTATCATATGCCTAAAACGGAGATCATATGCAAACGTTACGACCTCGGGAAGTTGATGTACTAACTTACCCAAACGGGGCCCACACGACTTTTAGAACTTCATCTCCTAGGGTTAGGTTTTTGGATGTCTAGGAATTTTGGCATTCCTGTTTATTATAAAAATTCCTTCAGAGCCTCATTGTAATCATCTTCTTGTGAATGCGAGTAGCCGTCACATCTCTTCTCAGAGATAAGATGCCACCATTCTAGTGAGTCTCTCACTCTGTATTTTTACAGTCTCTGTACATTTCTTTCATTAATAGAAATCATGTATTACTATATATCCGTGTTTATGGTTGCATCTCTGATGAATTTTTGTTATATTATTGAATATCTATGATATCTCAGTGCATTTCTTTATTATATCTCCAATCTCATTTCATGTCGAAAATAATCTAGATCAGTGGTATCAGAGTAGGTTGTTCTTGGTCATTTTTTTAGTGCATGTCCCTGACAAGGTCTAAGTATAGAAATTTGGGTCTTGAGCTTGTCTCTCTTGAGGAAAATCGCTCTCGCACACCCAAGAAACCCTCAATGGTGGAAGAAAATAAAAACGACGGAGCAGATGATCCTATCAGTTTGTTTCTTGAACAAGCTCTCATGCGACAAAGGGATGAAATGATGGAAAAAAATTTCCACATCCTTCAACACCTGTCGATAGAAATAGGTGCAGATTCATCAAGCGGCCACTTTGGAAGAACCTCGCCTTTCAAGGTACAAGTTAATTTTGATATTCATGTATTTGAAGGACAGATAGATGCAGAAGCCCTAGACAAATGGTTAAATCTGCTAGAAGGTTATTTCTCTGTTCACAAATTTTTAGACAAAGAAAAGATCACCTTCACACTCCTTAAAACTCTCCCCCACGTCAAACATTGGTGGGAAACTTATTGGGAGTTGAGTTCCACACATGATTCTAAAATATATGGGGTCGATCCCACTTGGTATATTTTTTTGGATGTGGTAAAGGAACAATATTACCCTATTACCAACTATGAGGACCAGTACATGAGATGGACCACACTGCGGAAAGAGAGGGGCCAAGCAGTTCCAGAGTTCACCAATACCTTCCATACCTTGCACACCAAGCTAGGTATCAAAGACTCTGAATGAAATTTGGTTCTGAAATACTGTGGGGCTCTACACAGATACTTCCAAACTAGAATGCATTTTCTGTACATCTCATCACTCGGTGATGCCTATAAATATGTTGTTAAAATCGAGAAAAAATTTAAGCACCAGAACAAATGGGATTTTGGTTCTGCAAATCCGCAACAACCAAAGTATGACAAAGAAATCCCTAACAAACAGTCTCCCAAAAACCAGTCCAAGCCACAGGAAAAGAAGGGTCATAGGAAGACAAAGAAGGAAACCGAAAAATGGTGCGATTTCCACAAAAGCCCCTAGCACAACACTGACGAATGTCACTGAAAACAGTCATTGGTGGCTGAGATCAAAGACAAGGAGCCAAACCCTGATTCAGAATCTGATTCTGAAAATAATGGTAAAGGACATATTATTGACACAGACCCCATTGCTATTGATGCGACTACAACAGTTCAACCAGAAGAACCAACAGATCCTGAAGAGGGGGAGCGCCTTTTTCATTCACAGATGTGGATGAAGGGGACCCTGCTACATTTTATTGTTGATAGCGGAAGCCAGAAGAACCTCATCTCAGTAAAGGTCATCAAACAGTTGGGATTGTCGACAACACCACACATGCAGCCAAACAACATTAGGTGCCTTCACCAAGGATGATATCTTTGTGTCAGCCAACAATGTCGATTGTCATATGGCATCCAACCCTTCAAGGATGAGGTATTATGTGATTTTTCCCCACTAGATGTTTGTGATGTTCTCTTGGGCCAACCATATATGTGGAAGCGCCATGTTGTTTATGAGCCTCGACCCCGTAGTTTCATTGTTTCTCTAGGGAGCCATCTCTAAATAATACCAGTGGTAGTTTTGACTACCGTTCCACCTAAAAAGTGTCGCAAGGTAGTTTCTCATATTGCAAAATTCAGCTTCTTCACAATCTGTTCAAAATGGGAACAAAAGGACACTGCAACCACTACAGCTTTGCCCCAAGCACCTTCTATCCAACAGAAGCAGGTCGACAAGGTTACAACAAAGAGAAAAGATTCCTTCTGCACACCATCCTCTCATGCAGCCCAACTTGTTGAATATCCTCAGCCTCAACAGGTTCATGACAAACTTCCACAAACTAAGCAGCGCGACTTCTCCAAAAGGCAAGCATCTCACCAAGATGTAGATTCATCAAACACAATTTCCCTCTCCCTTGGGAAATTAATGAAATGGATACCATTGCTTCCTAAGGAGGGGGGATTGATCGAGGTGGATATTGGTGGCCACCCACCTTTTCCGATTGAATAGTTTTCTCGCAAATTTGGCAATTTACTATTTTTAACAGTTTTTAACTTTCGAGGCCATTTTGAGGGACCAAATGAAGGTTTTTATAGATATAGGTTCCCAATATATATTAAGGCATGAATTATTCCCCACAATTAATCTCCTCGATGATACCTTTCCAACGAGCTATCATACACCTAAAATGGAGATTGTATGCAAAAGTTACGACCCCGGGAAGTTGATGTACTAACTTACCCAAATGGGGCCCACATGACTTTTGGCGCTTCATCTCCTAGGGTTAGGTTTTTGGATGTCTAGGACTTTTGGCATTCTTGTTTATTGTAAAAAGGTCTTCAGAGCCTCATTGTAATCATCTTCTTTCGAATGTGAGTAGTTGTCAGATTTATTCTAAGAGATAAGCTGCCACCATTCTAGCGAGTCTTTCACTATGTATTTTTACAGTCTCTGTACATTTCTTTCATTAATAGAAATCATGTATTACTATATATCTATGTTTATGGTTTCATCTCTGATGAATTTATGTTATATTATTGAATATCTGTAATATCTATGTGCACTTCTTTATTATATCTCCGATCTCATTTCATGCCGAAAATAATCTGGATCTGTGGTATTAGAGCAGGCTGTTCTTGGTCGTTTTTTTCAGTGCATGTCCCCGACGAGGTCTGAGTATAGAAATTTGGGTCTCAAACTTGTATCTCTTGAGGAAAATGACTTTCTCACATCCAAGAAACCCTCAATGGCAGAAAAAAAGAAAAACGACGGAACATACAATCCTATCAGTCTGTTGCTTGAGTAAGGTCTCACGCGATATAGGGACGAAATGATGGAGAATTTTTCCCACATCCTTCAATGCCTGCCGATATCAATAGGCGCATATTCATCAAGGCACCAATTTTGAGGCACCTCACCTTTCAAGGTACAAGTTAATTTTGATATTCCTTTATTTGAAGGACAGATAGATGCAGAAGCCCTAGACAAATGTGATCCGGATTATTTTTGGCACGAAATGAGAGCGGAGATATAATAAAGAAATGCACAGAGATATTGCAGATATTCAATAATATAATAGAAATGTATCAAAGATGCAACCATAAACACATATATACAGTAATACACGATTTCTATTAATCAGAGAAATGTACAGAGACTGTAAAAATACAAAGTGAAAGACTCGCTAGAATGGTGGCAGCTTATCTTTGAGAAGAGATGTGACAGCTACTCGCATTCGCAAGAAGATGATTACAATGAGGCTTGGAAGGCCTTTTTAAAATAGACAATAATTCCAAAATTCCTATACATACAAAAACCTAACCCTAGGAGATGAAGCGCCAAAAGTCATGTGGGCCCCGTTTGGGTAAGTTAGTACATCAACTTCCCAGGGTCGTAACTTTTGCATACGATCTTTGTTTTAGGCGTGTGATAGCTCGTTGGAAAGGTATCATCGAGGAGATTCATTTTGGGGGCTCAATCATGCCTTCGGATATCATTGAGAACCTCTATCTCAAAAAACCTTCATTTAGGCCCTCGAAATGGCCTCAGAAGTTAAAACCTGCTAAAAATAGTAAATTGCCAAAATTGTCAGAAAGCCATTTTGAGCCATTTGGAAAAGGTGGGTGGCCACCGATATCCACCTGGATCAAAATGGTTAAATATGCTGGAAGGTTATTTCTTTGATCACAAATTTTTTGACAAAGAAAAGATCACCTTCGCACTCCTTAAAGCTCTCCCCCATGTCAAACATTAGTGGGAAACTTATTAGGAGCAGAGTTCCACAGAGGAGTCTGAAATATATGAGGTCGATCCCACTTTGGATTTTTTTGTGGATGCAGTAAAGGAACAATATTACCCTATTGGAAGCTATGAGAACCAGTACATGATATGGAACACACTGCAGCAAGAGAGGGGCCAAGCAGTTCCAGAGTTCACCAATACCTTCCATACCTTGCACACCAAGTTGGGTATCAAAGACTCTGAATGAAATTTGGTTCTGAAATAATGTGGAGCTCTACACAAATACATCCAAACTGAATTGGATTTTCTGGACATCTCATCACTCGGTGTTGCCTATCGATATGTTGTTAAAATCAAGCAGAAATTTAAACACCAGAACAGATAGGATTTTGGTTCTGCAAATATGCAACAACCAAAGTATGACAAAGACGTCCCTAACAAACACTCTCCTGAAAACCAGTCCAAGCCACATGAAAAGAACGGTCAAAGGAAGACAAAGAAGGACACCAAAAAATGGTGCAATTTCCACAAAATCCCCTGGCACAACACCGATGAGTGTCGCTCAAAAAAATCATTGGTGGCTGAGATCAAAGACAAGGAGTCAAACCCTGATTTAGAATCTGATTATGAAAATACTAGTAAAGGACAGATCATTGATGCAGACCCCACTCCTATTATCATGACCACAACAATTCAACCAGAAGAACCAACAGATCCTAAAGAGGGGGAACACCTTTTTCATTCACCGATGTGGGTGAAGGGGACCCAGCTGCATTTTATTGTTGATAGCAGAAGCCAGAAGAACCTCATCTCAGCAGAGGTCGTCAAATAGTTGGGATTGTCGACAAAACCACACTCGTAGCCATACAACATCGGGTGGCTTCGCGAAGTATGAGATCTCCGTGTCAGCTAGAAATGTTGATTGTCATATGGCATCCAACCCTTCAAGGATGAGGTATTATGTGATGTTTCTCCACTAGATGTATGTGATGTTCTCTTGGGAAAACCATATATGTGGAAGTGCCACGTTGTTTATGAGTCTCGACCCCGCAATGTCATTGTTTCTCTAGGGATTCATCTCTACAGAATATTAGAGGTAGTTTTGACAACTATTCCACCTAAAAATTATCGCAAGGTAGTATCTCATACTGCAAAATTCAGCTTCTTCGCAATCTGTTCAAAATGGGAACAAAAGGACATTGTAACCACTACAACTTTGCCCCAAACACCTTCTATCCAACAGAAGTAGGTCGAAAAGGTTGTAGCAAAGAGAAAATATTCCTTCTTCACACCTTCCTCTAACGTATCCTGACTTGTTGAACAGCCTCAGCCTCAACATATTTGTGATAGACTTCCACAAACTGAGCAGTGCGACGTCTCTAGAAAGGCAAGCAAAATGCAGATTCATCAAACGCTTTTCCCTCTCCTCTGGGAACTCAACGCAATGGAGACCATTACTTCAAAGGAGGTAGGATTCACCCAGGTGGATATCTGTGGCCACCCACCTTTTCCGACTGGCTCAAAACAGTTTTCTGGCAAATTTGGCAGTTTACTATTTTTAACAGTTTTTAACTTTCGGGGACATTTTGAAGGCCCAAATGAAGGTTTTTTGAGATCTAAATTATCAATGATATCTAAATGCATGATTTATCCCCCAAAATAAATTTCCTCGGCGATACCTTTCCAACGAGCTATCATACGCCTGAAACGGAGATTGTATGCAAAAGTTACGACCCCGAGAAGTTGATGTACTAACTTACCCAAACGGGGCCCACATGAATTTTGGTGCTTCATCTCCTAGGGTTAGGTTTTTGGATGTCTAGGAATTTTGGTTTTCCTGTTTATTGTAAAAATTCCTTCAGAGCCTCATTTTAATCATCTTCTTTCAAATGCGAGTAGCTGTCACATCTCTTCTCAAAGATAAGCTGCCACCATTATAGCGAGTCTTTCACTCTATATTTTTACAGTCTCTGTACATTTCTTTCATTAATAGAAATTGTGTATTATTGTATATCTGTGTTTATGGTTGCATCTATGATGCATTTCTGTTATATTATTGAATATCTGTGATATCTCTATGCATTTCTTTATTATATCTCCGATCTCATTTCCTGTCGAAAGTAATCTGGATCAGTGGTATCAGAGCAGGCTGTTCTTGGTCATTTTTTTTAGTGCATGTCCCCGACGAGGTATGAGTATAGAAAGTTGGGTCTCAAGCTTGTATCTCTTGAGGAAAATTGCTCTAGCACACCCAAGAAACCCTCAATGGCAGAAGAAAAGAAAAATGATGGAGCAAACGATCCTATCAGTCTATTGCTTGAGAAAGCTCTCACGCGACAGAGGGACAAAATGATGGAGAATTTTTCCCACATCCTTCAATGCCTACTGATAGAAACAGACACATCTTCATCAAACGACCACTTTGGAGGCACCTCGCCTTTCAAGGTACAAGTTAATTTTGATATTCCTGTATTTGAAAGGACAGATAGATGCAGAAGTCGTAGACAAATGGCTAAATCTACTAGAAGGTTATTTCTCTATTCACAAATTTTCCAACAAAGAAAAGATCACCTTCGCACTCCTTAAAGCTCTCCCCCATGTCAAACATTGGTGGGAAACTTATTGGGAGTAGAGTTCCATAGAGGAGCCTGAAATATATGGCGTTGATCCCACTTTGGATTTTTTTGTGGATGTGGTAAAGGAACAATATTACCCTATTAGCAACTATGAGGACTAGTACATGAGATGCACCACACTGCGACAAGAGAGGGGCCAAGAAGTTCTAGAGTTCACCAATACCTTCCATACCTTGCACACCAAGCTGGGTATCAAAGACTCTGAATGACATTTGGTTATGAAATACCATGGAGCTTTACACAGATACATCCAAACTAAAATGGGTTTTCTTAACATCTCATCACTTGGTGCTGCCTATCGGTATGCTGTTAAAATCAAGTAGAAATTTAAGCACCAGAATAAATAGGATTTTGGTTCTGAAAACCCGTAAATACCAAAGTATGACAAAAATGTCCCTAACAAACAGTCTTCCAAAAACCAGTGCAAGCCACATGAAAAGAAGGGTCATGGGAAGGAAAAGAATGACACCGGAAAATGGTGTGATTTCCACAAAATCCCCTGGCACAACACCGATGAATGTCACTCAAAACATTCATTGGTGGCCGAGATCAAAGACAAGGAGCCAAACCTGGATTCTGAATCTGATTATGAAAATAATGGTAAAGGAAAGATCATTGACATAGACCCCACTGCTATTGGAACGACCACAACAATTCAACCAAAAGAACCAACTGATCCTAAAGAGGGGGAGCACCTTTTTCATTCACAAATTTGGGTGAAGTGGACCCCACTGCATTTTATTGTTCATAGCGGAAGCCAGAAGAACCTCATCTCAGTAGAGGTCGTCAAATAGTTGGGATTGTTGACAACACCACACTCGTAGCCATACAACATCGCGTGGCTTCGCCAAGGACGATATATTCATGTCAGCTAGCAATGTCGATTGTCATATGGCATCCAACCCTTCAAGGATGAGTTATTATGTGATGTTTCCCCACTAGATGTCTGTGATGTTCTCTTGGGCCAACCATATATGTGGAAGAGCCATGCTATTTATGAGTCTTGACCCCGCAGTGTCATTGTTTCTCTAGGGAGTCATCTCTACAGAATAATAGAGGTAGTTTCGACTATTGTTGCACCTAAAAAGTGCCGCAAGGTAGTATCTCATACTGCAAAATTCAGCTTCTTCACAATCTGTTCAAAATTGGAGCAGAAGGACACTGCAACCACTACAGCTTCGCCCCTAGCACCTTCCATCCAACAAAAGTAGGTCGACAAGGTTGCAGCAAAGTGAAAAGATTCCTTCTACACATTGTTATCTCATGTAGCCCAACTTGTTGAACAACCTCAGCCTCAACAGGTTCATGACAGACTTCCACAAACTAAGCAGTGCGATGTCTCCAGAAAGGCAAGCAACTCACCAAGATGCAGATTCATTAAATGATTTTCCCTCTCCCCCAGGAACTCAACGCAATGGAGACCATTGCTTCCTAAGGAGGGAGTATTGATCCAAGTGGATATCAGTGGCCACCCACCTTTTCTGACTAGCTCAAAATAGTTTTCTGGCAAATTTGGCAATTTACTATTTTTAGCAGTTTTTAACTTCTCGGGCCATTTTGAGGGCCCAAATGAAAGATTTTCAATATCAAGGTTCTTAATGATGAAAAAAATCATGATTGATCCCACAAAAATTAATCTCCTCAATGATACCTTTCTAACGAGCTATCATACACCTAAAACGGAGATTGTACAGAAAAGTTACGACCCCAG
The DNA here is from genome assembly GCA_009831015.1 of Picea engelmannii. NCBI lineage: Eukaryota > Viridiplantae > Streptophyta > Pinopsida > Pinales > Pinaceae > Picea > Picea engelmannii. The sequence goes on along the minus strand of ML790146.1, from coordinate 174,324 downwards.
GAAGTTGATGTACTAACTTACCCAAATGGGGCCCACGTGACTTTTGGCGCTTCATCTCCCAGGGTTAGGTTTTTAGATGTATAGGAATTTTGGAATTCTTGTTTATTGTAAAAATTCCTTTAGATCCTCATTGTAATCATCTTCTTGCGAATGTGAGTAGCGGTCGCATCTCTTCTCAGAGATAAGCTGCCACCTTTCTAGCGAGTCTTTCACTCTGTAATTTTACAGTCTCTGTATATTTATTTCAATAATAGAAATCGTGTATTACTATATATCTTTGTTTATGGTTGCATATCTGATCCATTTATGTTATATTATTGAATATTTGTGTTATCTCTATTCATTTCTTTATTATATCTCTGATCTCATTTCGTGTCGAAAATAATCTGGATCAGTGGTATCAGAGCAGGATGTTGTTGGTTGTTTTTTCAGTGCATGTCCCCAACAAGGTATGAGTATAGCAAGATGGGTCTTGAGCTTGTCTCACTTGAGGAAAATATCTCTCACACACCTAAGAAGCCCTCAATGGAGGAAGAAAATAAAAATTATGGAGCAGACGATCCTATCAGTCTGTTGCTTGAGCAAGCTCTCACGCGACAGAGGGAAGAAATGATGGAGATTTTTTCCCACATCCTTCAATGCCTGCTAATAGAAACAAGTGCATCTTCATCAAATGACCACTTTGGAGGCACCTCGCCTTTCAAGGTACAAGTTAATTCTGATATTCCTATATTTGAAGGACAGATAGATGCAGAAGCCTTAGACAAATGGTTAAATCTGCTAGAAGGTTATTTCTTTGTTCACAAATTTTCTGATAAAGAAAAGATCACCTTTGCACTCCTTAAAGCTCTCCCCCATGTCAAACATTGGTGGGAAACTTATTGGGAGCAGAGTACCACAGAGGAGTCTGAAATATATGGGGCCGATCCCACTTGGGATTTTTGTGTGGATGCAGTAAAGGAACAATATTACCCTATTGGAAACTATGAGGACCAGTACATGAGATGGACCACACTACAATAAGAGAGGGGCCAATAAGTTCTAGAGTTCACCAATACCTTCCATACCTTGTGCACCAATATGGGTATCAAAGACTCTGAATGACATTTGGTTATGAAATACAGTGGTTCTCTACACAGATACATCCAAACTGAAATGGATTTTCTTGACATCTCATCACTCGGTGTTGCCTATCGATATGTTGTTGAAATCAAGCAGAAATTTAAGCACCAGAAAAAATAGGATTTTGGTTCTGCAAATCCGCAACAACCAAAGTATGACAAAGACATCCCTAACAAACAGTCTCTCAAAAACCAATCCAAGCCACATGAAAAGAAGTTTCACAGGAAGACAAAGAAGGACACCAAAAAATGGTGCGATTTCCACAAAAGCCTCTAACACAACAATGATGAATGTCGCTCAAAACAATGATTGTTGGACAAGCTCAAAGACAAGGAGCTAAACCCTGATTCAGAATCTGATTCTGAAAATACTAGTAAAGTACAGATCATTGACACAGACCCCATTGTTATTGTCGCAACTGCAACAATTCAACCAGAAGAACCAACATATCCTGAAGAGGGGGAGCACCTATTTCATTCACAGATTTGGGTGAAGGGGATCCCGTTGCATTTTATTGTTGATAGCAGAAGCCAGAAGAACCTCATCTCAAATGAGGTCATCAAACAGTTGGGATTGTCGACAACACCACACCCACATCCATACAACATCGGGTGGCTTCACCAAGGACGATATCTTCATGTCAGCCAGCAATGTCAATTGTCATATGGCATCAACCCTTCAAGGATTAGGTATTATGTGATGTTGCCCCACTAGATTTCTGTGATGTTCTCTTGGGCCACCAAATATATGTGGAAGTGCCATGTTGTTTATGAGTCTCGACCCCACAGTATCATTGTTTCTCTAGGTAGTCATCTCTACAGAATACCATAGGTAGTTCCACCTAAAAAGTACCGCAAGGTAGTATCTCATACTGCAAAATTTAGCTTCTTCACAATCTGTTCAAAATGGGAACATAAGGACACTGCAACCACTACAACGTCGCCCCAAGCACCTTCTATCCAACAAAAGCAGGTCAACAAGGCTGTAGAAAAGAGAAAATATCCCTTCTGTACACCATCCTCTCATGTAGCCCAACTTTTGGAACAGCCTTAGCCTTAACAGGTTCGTGACAAACATCCACAAACTGAGCAGCGCGATGTCTCCAGAAAGGCAAGCAGCTCATGAAGATGCAGATTCATCAAACACTTTTCCCTCTCCCCCAGGAACTCAACGCAATGGAGACCATTGCTTCCTAAGGAGGGAGGATTGATCCAAGTGGATATTGGTGGCTAGTCACCTTTTTCGACTGGCTCAAAACAATTTTCTGGCAAATTTGGCAATTTACTATGTTTAGCAGTTTTTAACTTCCGGAGCCATTTTGAGGGCCCAAATGAAGGTTTTTTGACATAGAGATTATCAATGATATCCAAAATAATTATTGAGCCCCCAAAATTAATCTCCTCGATGATACCTTTCCAAAGAGCTATCATACGCCTAAAACGGAGATCGTATGCAAACATTACGACCCTGGAAAGTTGATGTACTAACTTACCCAAACGGGGCCCACATGACTTTTGGCACTTCATCTCTTAGGGTTAGGTTTTTGCATGTCTAAGAATGTTGGAATTCATGTTTATTGTAAAAATTCCTTTAGAGCCTCATTGTAATCATCTTCTTGCAAATGTGAGTAGCCATCACATCTCTTCTTAGAGATATGCTGCCACCATTCTAGCGAGTCTTTCACTCTGTATTTTTACAGTCTCTGTACATTTCTTTCATTAATAGAAAACATGTATTACTGTATATATGTGTTTATGGATGAATATCTAATGAATTTGTGTTATATTTTAATATCTTTGATATCTCTGTGCATTTATTTATTATATTTTCGATCTCATTTCGTGCCGAAAATAATCCAGATCAGTGGTATCAGAGCAGGTTGTTCTTGGTCATTTTTTCAGTACATGTCCCTGAAAAGGTCTAAGTATAGAAACATGGGTCTCGAGCTTGTCTCTCTTGAGGAAAATTGCTCTCACACACCCAATAAACCCTCAATGGTGGAAGAAAAGAAAAATGATGGAGCAGACGATCCTATAAGTATGTTTCTTGAGCAAGATCTCACGCAACAGAGGAACGAAATGATGAAAATTTTTTCCCACATCCTTCAACGCCTGCCGATAGAAACAGGTGCATCTTCATCAAGGGACCACTTTGGAGGCACCTCACCTTTCAAGGTACAAGTTAATTTTTATATTCCTATATTTGAAGGACAGATAGATGCAAAATCCCTAGACAAATGGTTAAATTTGCTAGAAGGTTATTTATCTGTTCACAAATTTTCCGACAAAGAAACGATCACCTTCACACTCCTTAAATCTCTACCCCATGTCAAACATTGGTGGGAAACTATTGGGAGAAGATTTCCATAGAGGATTCTGAAATATATGGGGTTGATCCCACTTGGGATTTTTTTGTGGATGTGGTAAAGGAACAATATTACCTTATTGGCAACTATGAGGACCAATACATGGGATGGACCACACTACGACAAGAGAGGGGCCAAGCAGTTTCGGAGTTCACTAATACATTCCATGCCTTGCACACCAAGTTGGGTATCAAAGAATCCAAACGACATTTGGTTTTAAAATACCGTGGGGCTCTACACAGATACGTCCAAACTGAAATGGATTTTCTGGACATCTCCTCACTCGGTGTTGCCTATCGATATGTTGTTAAAATTGAGAAGAAATTTAAGCATCAGAACAAACGAGATTTTGCTTATACAAATCCACAACAACCAAATTATGACAAAGACATCTCTAACAAACAGTCTCCCGAAAACCAGTCCAAGCCACATGAAAAGAAGGTTCACAGGAAGACAAAGAAGGACACCGGAAAATGGTGCGATTTCCACAAAATCCCCTGGCACAACACTGATGAATGTCACTCAAAACAGTCATTGGTAGCCAATATCAAAGACAAGGACCCAAACCCTGATTCAAAATAGGATTCTGAAAATACTGCTAAAGGACAGATCATTGACATAGACCCCACTGTTATTGTCGCAACCGCAACGATTCAACCAGAAGAATCAATAGATCCTGAAGAGGGGGAGCACCTTTTTCATTCATAGATGTGGGTGAAGGGGACCCCGCTGCATTTTATTGTTGATACCAGAAGCCATAAGAACCTCATCTCAGCAGAGGTCGTCAAACAGTTGGGATTGTCGACAACACCACACTCGCAGCCATACAACATTGGGTGGCTTCACCGAGGACGATATCTTCGTGTCATCCAGCAATGTTGATTTTCATATGGAATTCAACCCTTCAAGGATTAGGTATTATGTGATGTTTCCCGACTATATGTCTATGATGTTCTCTTGGGCCAACCATATATGTGGAAGTGCCATGTTGTTTATGAGTCTCGACCCCGCAGTATCATTGTTTCTCTAGGTAGTCATATCTATTGAATACCAAAGGTAGTTCCGACTACTGTTCCACCTAAAAAGTGCCGCAAGGTAGTATCTCATACTGCAAAATTCATCTTCTTCACAATCTGTTCAAAATGGGAACAAAAGGACACTGCAACCACTACAACGTCGCCCCAAGCACCTTCTATCCAACAGAAGCAGTTCGACAAGGTTGTATAAATGAGAAAAGATTCCTTCTACACACCATCCTCTCATGTAGCCTAACTTCTAGAATAGCCTTAGCCTCAACAGGTTCGTGACAAACATCCACAAACTGAGCAGCGCGACGTCTCCAGAAAGGCAAGTAGCTCACGAAGATGCAGGTTCATCAAACACTTTTCCCTCTCCCCTGGGAATTCAACACAATGGAGACCATTTCTTCCTAAGGAGGGAGGATTGATCCAGGTGGATATTGGTTGCCAGTCACCTTTTTCAACTGGCTCAAAATAGTTTTCTGGCAAATTTGGCAATTTACTATTTTTAGCATTTTTTAACTTCCGGAGCCATTTTGAGGGCCCAAATGAAGGTTTTTTGCGATAAAGGTTTTTTATGAAGGCCAAAGGCATGATTGAGCCCCAAAAATGAATCTCCTCAATGATACCTTTTCAAGGAGAGATCATACGCCTAAAATGGACATCGTATGCAAAAGTTACGACCTCGGGAAGTTGATGTACTAACTTACCCAAATGGGGCCCACTTGACTTTTGGCGCTTCATCTCCTAGGGTTAGGTTTTTGGATGTCTAGGACTTTTGGAATTCCTTTTTATTGTAAAAAGGCCTTCAAATCCTCCTTGTAATCATATTCTTGTGAATGCAATTACCCTTCACATCTCTTCTCAGAGTTAAGCTACCACCATTCTAGCGAGTCTTTCACTCTTTATTTTTACAGTCTCTGTACATTTATTTCATTAATAGAAATTGTGTATTACTGCATATCTGTGTTTATGGTTGCATCTCTGATGCATTTCTGTTATATTATTGAATATCTGTGATATCTCTGTGCATTTTTTTATTATATCTCTGATCTCATTTCATGTCGAAAATAATCTAGATCAATGGTATCAGAGCAGGTTGTTCTTGGTCATTTTTTTCAGTGCATGTCCTCGGCGAGGTATGAGTATAGAAAGTCAGGTCTCGATCTTGTCTCTCTTGAGGAAAATCTCTCTCTCACACCCAAGAAACCCTCAATGGATGAAGAAAAGAAAAAGGACAGAGTAGACAATCCTATCAGTCTGTTGCTTGAGGAAGCTCTCACGCGATAGAGGGACGAAATGATGGAGAATTTTTCCCACGTCCTTCAACACCTGTCGATAGAAATAGGTGCATATTCATCTTCACCAATTTTGAGGCACCTCGCCTTTAAAGGTACAAGTTAGTTTTGATATTCCTGTATTTGAAGGAAAGATAGATGCAGAAGCCCTAAACAAATGGTTAAATCTGCTAGAAGGTTATCTCTCTATTCACAAATTTTTCGACAAATAAAAGATCACCTTCGCACTCCTTAAAGCTCTCCCCCATGTCAAACATTGGTGGGAAACTTATTGGGAGCATAGTTCGATAAAGGAGTCTAAAATATATGGGGACGATCCCACTTGGGATTTTTTTGTGGATGCGGTAAAGGAACAATATTACCCTATTGGCAACTATGAGGACTAGTACATGAAATGGACCACACTAAGGAAAGAGAGGGGCCAAGCAGTTACGGAGTTCACCAATACCTTCCATACCTTATGCACCTAGCTAGGTATCAAAGACTTTGAACGAGATTTGGTTCTGAAATACCATGGGGCTCTACACAGATACATCCAAACTAAAATGGATTTTCTGGACATCTCATCACTCGGTGCTACCTATCGATATGATGTTAACGTCGATCAGAAAATTAAGCACCAGAACAAATGGGATTTTGGTTCTTCAAATCTGCAACAACCAAAGTATGACAAAGATGTCCCTAGCAAACAGTCTGTCGAAAACTAGTCCAAGCCACATGAAAAGAAGGGTCATGGGAAGACAAAGAAGGACACCGAAAAATGGTGTGATTTACACAAAATCCCCTGGCACAACACCAATGAATGTTTCTCAAAACATTCATTTGTGTCCGAGATCAAAGACAAGGAGCCAAACCCTGATTCAGAATATGATTCTAAAAATAATGGTAAAGGACAGATCATTGACGCAGACCCCACTGCTATTTTTGTGACCACAACAATTCAACCAGAAGAACCAATAGATCCTGAAGAGGGGGAATGCCTTTTTCATTCACAAATGTGGGTGAAGGTGACCCCGCTGCATTTTATTGTTGATAGCGGAAGCCAGAAGAAGCTAATCTCAACAGAGGTCGTCAAACAGTTTGTATTGTCAACAACACCACACCCGTAGCCATACAACATTGGGTGGCTTCGCCAAGGCTGAGATCTTCGTGTCAGCCAAAAATTTCAATTATCACATGGTATCCAACCCTTCAAGGATGAGGTACTATGTGATGTTTCCCCACTAGATGTCTGTGATGTTTTCTTGGGACAACCATATATGTGGAAGCGCCACGTTGTTTATGAGTCTCGACCCCGCAGTGTCATTGTTTCTCTAGGGAGTCATATCTATAGAATACCAGAGGTAGTTTCGACTAATGTTCCACCTAAAAAGTTTCGCAAGTTAGTATCTCATACTACAAAATTCAGCTTCTTCACAGTCTATTCAAAATGGAAATAGAAGGACTTTGCAACCACTACAGCTTCGCCCCAAACACCTTCTATCCAATAGAAGAAGGTCAAAAAGGTTGAAGAAAAGAGAAAATATTCCTTCTACACACTGTCCTCTCAGGGAGCCTAATTTTTTGAACAACCTTTGCCTCAATAGGTTCATGACAGACTTCCACAAACTACGCAGCGCGACGTCTCTAGAAAGGCAAGCAGCGCACCAAGATGCAGATTCATCAAACACTTTTCCCTCTTCCCCAGGAACTCAAAGAAATGGATATCATTCTTCCTAAGGAGGGGGGATTGATCAAGGTGGGTATCAGTGGCCACCCACCGTTTTCGATTGGCTCAAAATAGTTTTCTGGCAAATTTGGCAATTTACTATTTTTAGCAGTTTTTAACTTCCAAGGTCATTTTGAGGGCTGAAATGAAGGTTTTTTTAGATAGAGGTTCTCAATTATAGTTTAATACATGTTTTATCCCACAAAATGAATCTCCTCGATGATACCTTTCCAAGGATCTATAATACGCCTAAAACAGAGATCGCATGCAAAAGTTGCGTCCCTGGGAAGTTGATGTACTAACTTACCCAAATGGGGACCACATGTCTTTTGGCGCTTCATCTCCTAGGGTTAGGTTTTTGGATGTCTAGGAATTTTGGCATTCCTTTTTATTGTAAAAATTCCTTCAGAGACTTATTGTAATCATCTTCTTGTGAATGTGATTACTCTTCACATCTCTTCTCAGAGATAAGCTGCCACCATTCTAGTGAGTCTTTCACTTTGTATTTTTACAGTCTATGTACATTTATTTCATTAATAGAAATTGTGTATTACTGTATATCTCTGTTTATGGTTTCATCTTTGATGCATTTCTATTATATTATTGAATATCTGTGATATCTCTCTGCATTTATTTATAATATCTTCGATCTCATTTCGTGCCAAAAATAATCTGGATCAGTGGTATCAAAGCAGGATATTCTTGGTCATTTTTTTCAATGTATGTCCCCGACGAGGTATGAGTATAGAAAGTTGGGTCTCGAGCTTGTATCTCTTGAGGAAAATCTCTCTCTCACACCCAATAAACCCTCAATTGAGAAAGAAAAGAAAAATGACGGAGCAGACGATCTTATCAATGTGTTTCTTGAGCAAGCTCTCACACGACAGAGGGACGAAATGATGGAGAATTTTTCCCACATCCTTCAACACCTTCAGATAGAAACAGGCGCATCTCCATCAAGCGACCACTTTGCAGGCACCTCGCATTTCAAGGTACAAGTTAATTTTGATATTCCTGTGTTTGAAGGACAGATAGATGCAGAAGCCCTAGACAAATGGTTAAATCTTCTAGAAGGTTATTTCTCTATTCACAAATTTTTCGACAAAGAAAAGATCACCTTCGCACAACTTAAAGCTCTCCCCCATGTCAAACATTGGTGGGAAACATATTGGGAGAATAATTCCACAAAGGAGTCTGAAATATATGGGGCGGATCCCACTTGGGATTTTTTTGTGGGTGTGGTAAAGGAACAATATTACCCTATTGGAAACTATGAGGACCAGTACATGATATGGACCACACTGTGGTAAGAGAGGGGCCAAGAAGTTCTGGAGTTCACCAATAACTTCCATACCTTGCGCACCAAGCTAGGTATCAAAGACTCCGAATGACATTTGGTTCTGAAATAACGCGGGGCTCTACACAGATACATCCAAACTGAAATGGATTTTCTGGACATCTCATCACTTGGTGCTACCTATCGATATGTTGTTAAAATTGAGAAGAAATTTAAGCACCAGAACAAATAGGATTTTGGTTCTGCAAATCTGCAACAACGAAAGTATGACAAAAACGTCCCTAACAAACACTCTCCTGAAAACTAGTCCAAGCCACATGAAAAGAAGGCTCATGAGAAGACAAACAAGGACACTAGAAATTGGTGCAATTTCCACAAAATCCCATGACACAACAACGATGAGTGTCGCTCAAAACAGTCATTGGTGGCCAAGATCAAAGACAAATATCCAAACCCTAATTCAGAATCTGATTCTGAAAATACTAGTAAATGACAGATCATTGACGTAGACCCCACCGCTATTGTCATGGCCATAGCAATTCAACCAAAAGAACCAACAAATCCTAAAGAGGGGGAACACCATTTTCATTCACTGATGTGGGTAAAGGGGACCCCGCTGCATTTTATTGTTGATAGCAGAAGCCAGAAGAACCTCATCTCAGCAGAGGTCATCAAACAGTTGGGATTGTCGACAACACCACACTTGCAACCATACAACATCGACTGTCTTTGCCAAGGACGAGATCTTCATGTCAGCCAGCAATGTCGATTGTCATATGACATCCAACCCTTCAAGGATGAGGTATTATGTGATGTTTCCCCACTAGATGTATGTGATGTTCTCTTGGGCCAACCATATATGTGGAAGTGCCACGCTATTTATGATTCTGGACCCCACAGTGTCATTATTTCTCTAGGGATTCATCTCTACAGAATACCATAGGTAGTTCTGACTACTGTTCCACCTAAAAAGTGTCGCAAGGTAGTATCACATACTGCAAAATTTAGCTTCTTCACAATCTGTTCAAAATGGGAACAAAAGGACATTGCAACCACTACATCTTTGCCCCAAGCACCTTCTATACAATAGAAGTAGGTCGAAAAGGTTGTAGCAAATAGAAAATATTCCTTCTGCACACCTTCCTCTCACGTATCCTGAATTGTTGAATAGCCTCAGCCTCAACAAGTTCGTGACAGACTTCCACAAACTCAGCAGCGCTACGTCTCCAGAAAGACAAGTAGCTCACCAAGATGTAGATTCATCAAACGCTTTTCCCTCTCCCATGGGAACTCAACACAATGGATACCATTACTTCCTAATGAGGGAGGATTCACCCAGGTGGATATCGGTGGCCACCCACCTTTTCCGACTGGCTCAAAACATATTTCTGGCAAATTTGACAGTTTACTATTTTTAACAGTTTTTAACTTTCGGGGCCATTTTGAGGGCCCAAATGAAGGTTTTTCGAGATCTAGGTTATCAATAACAACTAAAGGCATGATTTATCACCCAAAATGAATCTCCTTAATGATACCTTTCCAACGAGCTATCATACCCCGAGAAGTTGATGTAATAACTTACCCAAATGGGGCCCACATGAATTTTGGCGCTTCATCTCCTAGGGTTAGGTTTTTGGATGTCTAGTAATTTTGGATTTCCTATTTATTGTAAAAATTCCTTCAAAGCCTCATTGTAATCATCTTCTTGAGAATGTGAGTAGCCATCGCATCTCTTCTCAGAGATAAGCTGCCACCATTCTAGCGAGTCTTTCACTCTATATTTTTACAGTCTCTGTACATTTCTTTCATTAATAGAAATCGTGTATTACTGTATATCTGTGTTTATGGTTGCATCTTTGATGCATTTATGTTATATTATTGAATATCTTTGATATCTCTGTGCATTTATTTATTATATATCCGATCTCATTTCATGCTAAAAGTAATCTGGATCAGTGGTATCAGAGCAGGTTGTTCTTGGTCAGTTTTTTTAGTGCATGTCCCCGACGAGGTATGAGTATAGAAAGTTGGGTATCGAGCTTCTATCTCTTGAGGAAAATCACTCTAGCACATCCAAGAAAGCCTCAATTGCGGAAGAAAAGAAAAATGATGGAGCAAACGATCCTATCAGTCTGTTGCTTGCGCAAGCTCTCACGCAACAGAGGGACGAAATGATGGAGAATTTTTCCCACTTCCTTCAATGCCTGCTGATAGAAAAAGGTGCATCTTCATCAAACAACCACTTTGGAGGCACCTTGTTAAGGTCCTAACCCGCACATGGGTAGATTAATGTATTCGGATGTAATAAAGGTCAATATTAATAAGACCTTTCAATAAAAGAGAATTAGGCGGATGTAAGAAGACCTAATAGAAGCTTCCGCTTCTAGAAGGATC
>ML790146.1:124930-157302 GCA_009831015.1 Picea engelmannii | reverse complement strand
CTCTAGATGCTTCTTTTTAGTATAAATAGGAGTCGAGGGTATGAGAACCCTAGCTTGGATATTATTGTAACAGAGCGTTGCTCGATTGGAAGTTGCCCCCTCGAAGAGGCCTGTGAACATTGCTATCTGAATCAAGTGCTATTCTGTTGCTATTTCGTATATCATTTCTGTGTATTGTGAAGATTATGCTGGATATTTTACTGTTATTCTGTTATTTCTAGCATTTCGTTCCTGTTCTGCATATTTTATATATCTGGTATCTTGCACACCTTGCCTTTCAAGGTACAAGTTAATTTTGATATTCTTGTATTTAAAGGACAGATAGATGCAGAATTCATAGACAAATGGATAAATCTGCTAGAAGGTTATTTCTCTATTCACAAATGTTTCGACAAAGAAAAGATCACCTTCGCACTCCTTAAATCTCTCCCCCACATCAAACATTGGTGGGAAAATCATTGTGAGAAGAGTTCCACAGAGGAGACTGAAATATATGGGGTCGATCCCACTTTGGATTTTTTTGTGGATGTGGTAAAGGAACAATATTACCCTATTAGCAACTATGAGGACCAGTACATGAGATGCACCACACTGCGACAAGAGAGGGGCCAAGCAATTCCAGAGTTCACCAATACCTTCCATACCTTGCACACCAAGATGGGTATCAAAGACTCTGAATGACATTTCTTTATGAAATTCCATGGGGCTCTACACAGATACATCCAAACTGAAATGGATTTTCTGAACATTTCATCACTCGGTGCTGCTTATCGATATGCTGTTAAAATTGAGCAGAAATTTAAGCACCAGAACAAATAGGATTTTGGTTCTGCAAACCCATAAATATGAAAGTATGACAAAAATGTCCCTAACAAACAGTCTTCCAAAAACTAGTGCAAGCCACATGAAAAGAAGGGTCATGGGAAGAAAAAGAAGGACACCGGAAAATGGTGTGATTTCCACAAAATGCCCTTGCACAACACTGATGAATGTTGCTCAAAACATTCATTGGTGGCCAAGATCAAAGACAAGGAGCCAAACCCTGATTTTGAATATGATTCTGAAAATACTGGTAAAGGACAAATCATTGACATATACCCCACTGTTATTTTCACGACCACAACAATTCAACCAGAAGAACCAACTGATCCTGAAGAGGGGGAGCACCTTTTTCATTCAAAAATTTGGGTGAAGTGGACCCCGCTGCATTTTATTGTTGATAGCAGAAGCCAAAAGAACCTCATCTCAACAGAGGTCGTCAAATAGTTGGGATTGTCGACAACACCAAACCCATAGCCATACAACATCGAGTGGCTTTTCCAAGGACAAGATCTTCATGTCATCCAGCAATGTTGATTGTCATATGGCATCCAACCCTTCAAGGATGAGGTACTATGTGATGTTTCCCCACTATATGTCTGTGATGTTCTCTTGGGCCAACCATTTATGTGGAAGTGCCACGCTATTTATGAGTCTCGACCCCACAGTGTCATTGTTTCTCTAGGGAGTCATCTCTACAAAATACTAGAGGTAGTTTCGACTATTGTTGCACCTAAAAAGTGCCGCAAGGTAGTATCTCATACTGCGAAATTCATCTTCTTCACAATCTGTTCAAAATTGGAACAAAAGGACACTACAACCACTATAGCTTCACCCCAAGCACCTTCTATCCAACAAAAGAAGGTCGACAAGGTTGCAGTAAAGTGAAAAGATTCCTTCTGCACATCGTCATCTCATGTAGCCCAACTTGTTGAACAGCCTCAGCCTCAATAGGTTCACGACAAACTTCCACAAACTGAGCAGCGCGATGTCTCCAGAAAGGCAAGCATCTCACCAAGATGCAGATTCATCAAATGATTTTCCCTCTCCCACAGGAACTCAACACAATGGAGACCATTTCTTCCTAAGGAGGTAGGATTGATTGAAGTGGATATCAGTGTCCACCCACCTCTTCCAACTAGCTCAAAACATTTCTCTAGCAAATTTGGCAATTTACTATTTTTAGCAGTTTTTAACTTTCGAGGCCATTTTGAGGGCCCAAATGAATGTTTTTCAATATCAAGGTTCTCAATGATCACCAAAATCATGATTGATCCCAAAAAATTAATCTCCTCAATGATACCTTTCTAATGATTTATCATACACCTAAAACGAAGATCGTATGCAAAAGTTATGACCCCAGGAAGTTGATGTACTAACATACCCAAACGGGGCCCACGTGACTTTTGGCGCTTCATATCCTAGGGTTAGGTTTTTGGATGTCTAGGACTTTTGGAATTCTTTTTTATTGTAAAAATGCCTTCATACCCTCATTGTAATCATCTTCTTGCGAATGCGAGTAGCGGTCACATCTCTTCTAAGAGATAAGCTACCACCATTCTAGCGAGTCTTTCACTCTGTATTTTTACAGTCTCTGTACATTTCTTTCATTAATAGAGATCGTGTATTACTATATATCTGTGTTTATGGTTGCATATCTGATCCATTTCTATTATATTAATGAATATCTATGTTATCTCTGTGCATTTCTTTATTATATCTCCGATCTCATTTCGTGCCGAAAACAATCTGGATCAGTGGCATCAGAGCAGGTTGTTGTTGGTCGTTTTTTTCAGTGCATGTCCCCGACGAGGTATGAGTATAGAAAGTTGTGTATTGAGATTGTCTCTCTTGAGGAAAATCTCTCTTGCACACCCAAGAAGCCCTCAATAGAGTAAGAAAATAAAAATGATGGAGCGGACGATCCTATCAGTCTGTTGCTTGAGAAAGCTTTCACACAACAGAGGGACAAAAGGATGGAGAATTTTTCCCACATCCTACAACTCCTGCCAATAGAAACAAGTGCATATTCATCAAATGACCACTTTGGAGGAACCTTTCCTTTCAAGGTACAAGTTAATTCTGATATTCCTATATTTGAAGGACAGATAGATGCAGAAGCCCTAAACAAATTGTTAAATCTGCTAGAAGGTTATTTCTTTGTTCACAATTTTTTCGAGAAAGAAAAGATCACCTTTGCACTCCTTAAAGCTCTCCCCCATGTCAAACATTGGTGGGAAAATTATTGGGAGCAAAGTTCCACAAAGGAGTCTGAAATATATGGGGCCGATCCCACTTTGGATTTTTTTGTGGATGTAGTAAAGGAACAATATTACCCTATTGGAAACTATGAGGACCAGTACATGATATGGACCACACTGCAACAAGAGAGGGGCCAAGCAGTTCCGTAGTTCACCAATACCTTCCATACCTTGCGCACCAATATGGGTATCAAATACTCTGAATGACATTTGGTTCTAAAATATAGTGTTTCTCTACACAGCTACATCCAAACTGAAATGGAGTTTATTGACATCTCATCACTCGGTGTTTCCTATTGATATGCTGTTAAAATCAAGAATAAATTTAAGCACCAGAAAAAATAGGATTTTGGTTCTGCAAATACGCAACAACCAAAGTATGACAAAGACATCCCTAACAAACAGTCTCTCGAAAACCAATCCAAGCCACATGAAAAGAAGGGTCACGGGAAGACAAAGAAGGACACCGAAAAATGGTGTGATTTACACAAAATCCCCTGGCATAACAACGATGAATGTTGTTCAAAATAGTCATTGGTGACAGAGATCAAAGACAAGGAGCCAAACCCTGATTCAGAATTTGATTCTGAAAATACTGGTAAAGGACAGATCATTGATGCAGACCCCACTACTATTGTCATGACCGTAACAATTCAACCAGAAGAACCAACAGATCTTGAAGAGGGGGAGCGTCTTTTTCATTCACAGATGTGGGTGAAGGGGACCGCGTTGCATTTTATTGATTATAGAGGAAGCCAGAAGAACCTCATCTCAGAAGAGGCCATCAAACAGTTGGGATTGTTGACAACACCACACCCACATCCATACAACATCAGGTGGCCTCGCCAAGGTAGCATCTCATACTGCAAAATTCAGCTTCTTCACAATTTGTTCAAAATGGGAACAAAAGGACACTACAACCACTACAGCTTCTCCCCAAGAACTTTCTATCCAACAGAAGTAGGTTGAAAAGGTTGTAGCAAAGAGAAAATATTCCTTCTGCACACCTTCCTCTCATGTAGCCTAACTTTTTGAACAGCCTCAGCCTCAATAGGTTCATGACAGACTTCCACAAATTTAGCAGCGCAACGTCTCCAAAAAGGCAAGCAACTCACCAAGATGCAGATTCATCAAACGTTTTTCCCTCTCCCCAAGGAACTCAATGAAATGGATACCATTGATTCCTAAGGAGGTAGGATTTATCCAAGAGGATATCGGTGGCCACCCACCTTTTCTGACTAGCCCAAAACATTTTTCTGACAAATTTGGCAATTTACTATTTTTAACAATTTTTAACTTATGGGGCCATTTTGAGGGCCCAAATGAAGGTTTTTCGATATCTAGGTTCTCAATGATAGCCAAAAGAATGATTGATCCCCCAAAATTAATCTCCTCGATGAAACCTTTCCAATGAGCTATCATACGCCTAAAACAAAGATCGTATGCAAAAGTTACGACCCCGGGAAGTTGATGTACTAACTTACCCAAACGGGGCCCACATGACTTTCGGCGCTTCAACTCCTAGTGTTAGGTTTTTGGATGTCTAGTAATTTTCGTAGTCCTTTTTATTGTAAAAATGCCTTTAGAGCCTCATTGTAATCATCTTCTTGTGAATGCGAGTAGCCTTCACATCTCTTCTCAGAGATAAGCTGCCACTATTCTAGTGAGTCTTTCACTTTGTATTTTTACAGTCTCTGTACATTTCTTTCATTAATACAAATCATGTATTACCATATATATGTCTTTATGGTTGCATCTCTGATGCATTTCTGTTATATTATTGAATATCTGTGATATCTCTGTGCATTTCTTTATTATATCTCTGATCTCATTTCATGCCCAAAATAATCTGGATTAGTGGTATCAGAGTAGGCTATTCTTGGTCATTTTTTTCAATGCATGTCCCCGACGAGGTCTGAGTATAGCAAGTTGGGTCTCGAGCTTGTCTCTCTTGAGGAAAATATCTCTCACACACCCAAGAAACCCTCAATGGTGGAAGAAAAGAAAAATGATGGAGTAGATGATCCTATCAGTCTGTTCCTTGAGCAAGCTCTCACGTGATAGAGGGACGAAATGATGGAGAATTGTTCCCACATCCTTCAACGCTTGTCGATAGCACCAGGCACATATTCATCAAGCAACAACTTTTGAGGCACCTCACATTTCAAGGTATAAGTTAATTTTGATATTCATGTATTTGAAGAACAAATAGATGTAGAAGCCCTAGACAAATGGTTAAATCTGCTAGAAGGTTATTTCCCTGTTCACAAATTTTCTGACAAAGAAAAGATCACCTTCGCACTCCTTAAAGCTCTCCCTCATGTCAAACATTTGTGGGAAATTTATTGGGAGCAGAGTTCCATAGAGGATTCTAAAATATATGGGGGTGATCCCACTTTGGATTTTTTTGTGGATGTGGTAAAGGAACAATATTACCCTATTGGCAACTATGAGGATCGATACATGAGATGGACCACATTGCGGCAAGAGAGGAGCCAAGAAGTTTCAGAGTTCAACAATACCTTCCATACCTTGTGCACCAAGCTGGGTATCAAAGACTCCGAAGGACATTTGGTTCTGAAATACCATGGGGCTCTACACAGATACATCCAAACTGAATTGGATTTTATGGACATCTCATCTCTCGGTGTTGCCTATCGATATGTTGTTAAAATCGAGAAAAAAATTTAAGCACTAGAACAAAAGAGATTTTGGTTCTGCAAATCCGCAACAACCAAAGTATGAAAAAGACATCCCTAACAAACAGTCTCCCAAAAACCATTCCAAGCCACATGAAAAGAAGGGTAACAGGAAGACAAAGAAGGACACTGGAAAATGGTGCGATTTCCACAAGATCCCCTGGCACAACACCAATGAATGTCACTCAAAATAGTCATTGGTGGCCGAGATCAAAGACAAGGAGCCAAACCGTAATTCAAAATCTGATTCTTGAATATACTGGTAAAGGACAGATCATTGATGTAGACCCCACTTCTATTGTCGTGACCATAGTAATTCAACTAGAAGAACCAACAAAACTTGAAGAGGGGGAGTTCCTTTTTCATTCATAGATGTGGGTGAAGGGGACCTCGCTACATTTTATTGTTGATAGAAGAAGCTAGAAAAACCTCATCTTAGCAGAGGGCGTGAAACAGTTGAGATTGTTGACAACACCACACCTGCAGCCATACAACATTGAGTGGCTTCGCCTAGGACGAGATCTTCGTGTCAGCCAGTAATGTCAATTGTCATATGGCATCCAACCCTTCAAGGATGAGGTATTATGTGATGTTTCCCCACTAGATGTCTGTGATGTTCTCTTGGGCCAACCATATATGTGGAAGCGCCAGGCTATTTATGATTCTTGAGCCTACAATGTCATTTCTTTTCTAGGGAGTCATCTATACAAAATATCAGAGGTAGTTTCGACTACTGTTCCACCTAAAAAGTGCCACAAGGTAGTATCACATACTGCAAAATTCATCTTCTTCACAATCTGTTCAAAATGGGAACAGAAGGACACTGAAACCACTGCAGCTTCGCCCCAAGAACCTTCTATCCAACAAAAGCAGGTCGAAAAGGTTGCAACAAAGAGAAAATATTCCTTCTTCACACCGTCCTTTCATGTATACCGACTTGTTTAACAGCCTCAGCCTCAACAAGTCCGTGACAAAATTCCACAAACTAAGCAGTGCAACGTCTCCAGAAAGGAAAGCAACTCACAAAAATGGAAATTCATCAAATGTTTTTCCTTCTCCCCTGGGGACTCAACACAATAAATACCATTGCTTCCTAAGGAGGTAGGATTGATCCAGGTGGATATCGGTGGCCACCCACCTTTTCTGACTGGCTCAAAACAATTTTCTGGCAAATTTGGTAATTTACTATTTTTAGCAGTTTTTAACTTTGAGGGCCATTTTGAGGGCCCAAATGAAGGTTTTTCGAGATTGAGGTTCTCAATGATAGCCAAATACATTATTGAGCCCTTGAAATGAATATCCTTGATGATACCTTTCCAACGAGCTATCATACACCTAAAATGGAGATCGTATGCAAAAGTTACAACCCCGGGAAGTTTATGTACTAACTTACCCAAACGGGGCCCACATGACTTTTGGCGCTTCATCTCCTAGGGTTAGGTTTGGATGTCTAGGAATTTTGGCATTCCTGTTTATTGTAAAATGGCCTTCAGAGCCTCATTATAATCATCTTCTTGCGAATGTGAGTAGCTGTCACATCTCGTCTCAGACCTGGAAATTATTTTCAATCAGACCTCTGAAAAGGAGGAGAAGAAGAGGATGAAGTTCCAAGGGTGAGTGGATTGACGGTACCTTTCCTCTCAAAATTTATCATATGGTTGTTCATATCTTGGAATAGCTGTAAGAGAGTGGACATATATGTCTATCTAACTGATTCTCCTTGGGGTAGACCAGTTTGTTCAAGTTGTTCTTCATACTCTGAAAAAGTTTGCAAAGCAGAACCGAGATTATCAATGGCCTTTTCTTCAAGCTTGTGACAGTAAGGAGAAGGCAATGCATTATAGTAATTCATGAAGGCAGCTTGGTTCTAGGGGAGGATAAGTTTGGGGATTTGGCTATACAACTTGGTAAAACGCAAGTTGAAGGACATGATGGTCTCACCATCTTTGTAAGTGACGTTATTGTACTCCCTTAAATTCTCAGTAGGAATTTTGGATTTCCCATAAGTGGATCGAAACCAATAAATTAGTTACTCCCAAGTAGTCAAGATCTTAGGAGGAAGGTCAAAGAAATCAGTTGCAGCCTTTCCTTCCAAGGAATTGACAAACAAGCACATGTAAGTGTCATTGTCATTATCCCCTATATTATGACAAGCATTTGAAAATGCCACTAGGTGTTCATTAGTACTAACATTGTTATTTCCTAAAAAATTAGGCAAATGCTCTTTAAACTTTGGAAGCAGGCGAGTAGCAAGTGCTAGGTTAAGAGGATAAGACACATGCCATGGTGTGGTCATTACATCTTCTTTGAACTGAAAAGGGCCATACCTTTTAATGACTTTGGTGGGGTTTGTAGTAGACTGGACCAGGATATGATGGTTGTACAAGCTACCAATCACTGACGAAGATGAATATTTGGTATATGGAGCACTTCTAGTGCCACCAGAGCCACCACTAGATGCCATTCTGTGAATGATAGTTGAAGAAAAGAAAGATGAGATGGATGAATCAGAAAATGTTCTCCTTAAAGCACTGCGTTGGGCAGATAACACAACATTTCTCCTTCCTATTTCAGCAATAGGATTGATTTTAGGTGACAAGTCTCTTCTTCTTCTAGAATCACAAGAATCTAAGGACATGAAATAAAGTCAAAAATTGAAGAAATGAAAGGTTATCGCTGATTTGTGGCTTGCCTATGTCTAGCTTCCAATTTTTCTTGGACACTAATATCTCTTTCAATTGTTGACCAAGAATGGTTAAGCTCAACCCGAGTCCTAGCAGTGTCTAAAATAGTATGAAATAGGTTCAAAGAAATGTTGGTCTAGTCTTGGAAACTGGGCTCAAGATTGGGTTGTCTTGCAACAGGAACAATCATGAATAGAAAAACAGTCAAGGAATCAAAACATAAAAGAAATATGTATCGATGAAAAATCGAGTATAGAATTTAACCAGAGAGATATCGAAGTGATCCGGATTATTTTCGGCACGAAATGAGAGCAGAGATATAATAAAGAAATGCATAGAGATATTATAGATATTCAATAATATAACATAAATGTATCAGAGCTCCAACCATAAACACAGATATAAGGTAATACACGATTTCTATTAATCAAAGAAATGTACAGAGACTGTAAAAATATAGAGTGAAAGACTCACTAGAATGGTGGCAGCTTATCTATGAGAAGAGATGCGACGGCTACTTGCATTCACAAGAAGATGATTACAATGAGGCTCTAGAGGAATTTTTACAATAAAAAAGAATGACAGAAGTCCTAGACATCCAAAAACCTAACCCTAGGAGATGAAGCGCCAAAATTCATGTGAGCCTCGTTTGGGTAAGTTAGTACATCAACTTCCTGGGGTTGTAACTTTTGCATACGATCTCTGTTTCAGGTGTATGATATCTTGTTGGAAAGGTATCATCGAGGATATTCATTTTAGTGGCTCAATAATTCCTTTAGATATCATTGAGAACCTTGATATCGAAAAACATTCATTTAGGCCCTCAAAATGGCCCCGGAAGTTAAAACTTGCTAAAAATAGTAAATTGCCAAAATTACAAGAAAATTGTTTTGAGCCAGTCGAAAAAGGTGGGTGGCCAATGATATCCACCTAGATCAATCCTCCCTCCTTAGGAAGCAATGGTATCCATTTCATTGAGTTCCCAGGGGAGAGGGAAAAGCATTTGCTGGATCTACATCTGAGTGAGCTGCTTGTATTGTCGGAGACGTCGCACTACTTAGTTTTTGGAAGTCTGTCATGAACATGTTGAAGTTGAGGCTGTTCAACAAGTCAAGATACATGAGAGGAAGGTGTGTAGAAGGAATCTTTGTGCTTTGCTGCAACCTTGTCGACCTGCTTCTATTGGATAGAAGGTGCAGGGGGCGAGACTGTAGTGGTTGCAATGTCCTTATGTTCCCCTTTTGAAAAGATTGTGAAGAAGCTGAATTTTGCAGTATGAGATACTACCTTGCGAAACTTTTTAGGTGGAACAATAGTTGGAACTACCTCTGGTATTTTGTAGAGATGACCCCCCAAAGTAACAATGACACTACGGGGTCGAGACTCATAAACAACATGGCGCTTCCACATATATGGTTGGCCCAAGAGAACATCACAGACATCCAGTGGGGCAACATCACATAATACCTAATCCTTGAAGGGATGGATGTCAT
Source organism: Picea engelmannii (assembly GCA_009831015.1). NCBI lineage: Eukaryota > Viridiplantae > Streptophyta > Pinopsida > Pinales > Pinaceae > Picea > Picea engelmannii. Next base: position 147,346 of record ML790146.1, on the reverse strand, counting down.
ATGACAATCGACATTGTTGGCTAACACAAAGATCTCATCCTTGGCGAAGCCACCCTATGTTGTATGGTTGCGGGTGTGGTGTTGTTGACAATCCCAACTGTTTGACGACCTCTGCTGAGATGAGGTTCTTCTAGCTTCCACTATCAAAAATAAAATGCAGCGGGGTCCCCTTCACCCACATTAGTGAATGAAAAAGGAACTCCTCCTCTTCAGGATCTATTGGTTCTTCTGGTTGAATTGATGAAGTTGCGACAATAGCAGTGGGGTCCGCGTCAATGATCTGTCATTTACCAGTGTTTTCAGAATCGGATTCTGAATTAGGTTTCGGGTCCTTGTCTTTGATATCGTCCACCAATGACTGTTTTGAGCGACATTCATCAGTGTTGTGCCAGGGGATTTTGTGGAAATCGCACCATTTTCTAGTGTCCTTCTTTGTCTTCCCATGACCCTTCTTTTCCTGTGTCTTGGATTGGTTTTCAGGAGACTGTTTGTTAGGGTTTTCTTTGTCATACTTTGGTTGTTGCGGATTTACAGATCTGAAATCCCATTTGTTCTAGTGCTTAAATTTTTTCTTGATTTTAACAACATATCGATAAGCAGCACCGAGTGATGAGATGTCCATAAAATCCATTTCAGTCTAGATGTATCTGTGTAGAGCCCCATGGTATTTCAGAACCAAATGTCACTCAGATTATTTGATACCCATCTTGGTGCACAAGGTATGGAAGGTATTGGTGAACTCTGAAACCGCTTGGCCCCTCTCTTTCCAAAGTGTGGTCCATCTCATGTACTAGTCCTCATAGTTTCCAATAGGGTAATACTGTTCCTTTACCACATCCTCAAAAAAATCCCAAGTGGGATCGGCCCCATATATTTCAGACTCATCTGTGGAACTCTTCTCCCAATACATTTCCCACCAATGTTTGACATGGGGGAGAGAATTAAGGAGTGCGAAGGTGATCTTTTCTTTGTCAGAAAATTTGTGAACAGAGAAATAACCTTCTAGCATATTTAACCATTTGTCTAAGGCTTCTGCATCTGTCTATCCTTCAAATACAGGAATATCAAAATTAACTTGTACCTTGAAAGGCGAGGTGACTCCAAAGTGGCCTCTTATTAAGATGCACCTATTGCTATCACCAGGCGTTGAAGGATGTGGGAAAAATTATCCATCATTTCATCCCTCTCTCGCGTGAGAGCTTGCTCAAGCAACAGACTGATTGGATCATCTGCTCCGTCATTTTTCTTTTCTTCCATCATTGAGGTTTTCTTGGGTGTGTGAGAGTGTTTTTCCTCAAGAGAAACAATCTCGAGACCCAACTTTCTATACTCGTACCTTGTCGGGGACATGCACTGAAAAAATGATCAAGAGCAACCTGCTCTGATACCACTGATCCAGATTATTTTCGGCACGAAATGAGAGCAGAGATATAATAAATAAATGCACAGAGATATTGCACATATTCAATAATATAATAGGAATGTATCAGAGATTCAACCATAAACACAGATATACAGTAATACATGATTTCTATTAATCAAAGAAATGTACAGAGACTGTAAAAATACAGAGTGAAAGACTCGCTAGAATGGTGGCAGCTTATCTCTGAGAAGAGATGCGACGGCTACTCGCATTCTCAAGAAGATGATTACAATGAGGCTCTAGAGGAATTTTTACAATAAACAGGAATTCCATAAGTCCTAGACATCCAAAAACCTAACCCTAGGAGATGAAGCACCAAAAGTCATGTGGGCCCCGTTTGGGTAAGTTAGTACATCAACTTCCCGGGATCGTAACTTTTGCATACGATCTTCATTTTAGGCGCATGATAGCTCGTTGGAAAGGCATCGTCGAGGATATTCATTTTGGGGGCTCAATATTTCCTTCAGCTAACATTGAGAATATTGATCTCGAAAAACCTTCATTTAGGCCCTCAAAATGGCCCCGGAATTTAAAACCTGCTAAAAATAGTAAATTGCCAAAATTGCCAAAATTGCCAAAAAACTGTTTTGAGCCAGTCGAAAAAGGTGGGTGGCCACCGATATCCATCTGAATCACGAAGATATCCTTAGTACAGTCACCAAATAAATGTTGAGGATAAGATATGAATTGATCTTAATGAGACATTTTCATACTTTACTTGGCTAAATTAAAGTACCTATTTTTATAGCCAACAAAAAATATATCCTAACTCACAAGTATTAATTACAAGTGCTTAGGCTAGTATTTTATCAACAAAAAGCTTGCTGGAAATTTACTTTTTAAGTATTTTTCTAAGAATATCAGTTGCCGAAATAAATGTAAGAAAAGAAGTAAAGACACCAAGATCATAATCAATGTAGATGAGACATAAATCAATCCCTTGTTTCATTCCAATTCACCAAAGAGTCATTGTCTTTACAAAACTTCACACAGAAATCTTGGACCAAAGTCAAAATTAGAAATGGAACATACAAAAGGACCTCTAACAGAAAACCAAAGTTGAAATCTAAAAGATGGATCAAATTGCCTTATATTGTTTCCCACTTGACTCTACATAATAGCCTTTATTATTCATGAAAGTTAATTCATAGACAGACAAGTCTACACAGACTATCAAAGATAGATCAACACCTCTGAAGAGCAAGTGTTTGAATGATTTGATTCATCCCTGAATGTTGTTGTCTACAATAAGACCCTACCATCACAAAAGCGAATTAGGATATGATGAATATATAAATGAATGAAAATTGAGCTATCTCAACATAACTCAAAGAGAAAACCTTATCATTCTTTGTGCTTATATCCTCCTCTTGTTCCTCCCCTTAGTTAAGCTTTTAACAATTTAGAATTGGTTAGAGTAGTTGAACTAACTTATTAGTTAAGTTAACATAAGTCCTTAACTAAATTTATTTAAGGAAGGGGGGGAAGTAATAATCATAATAGGGTCTTTTGATGGGTATTAAATCCCTTGATTCAACAGTAGGAACCAAACCCGCCATCGAGGCCCAATTAGACTCTATAATGTTTAAAGATGGAATGGTTCTCCAGATCTTGTGATCTAGCCACATTATCGATGGTCTTTGTGTTTTCTTATGAAGGCTCCTCCTTCAGTTATGACTATTCTCTTCTGTATTTTCTCTTGGGTGGGACTGGTATGAGAGATGCAATCCAATATAAACCAACTTGACAAAAAACAAGATTAAGTTTTATCTACTAGGGAAGAGGTTGAGCTTGGGATAACCCACTGCTCAAACATGCAGACAATGATTTTATACCACAGGCCTAGTACTAATACATAAACAATGTGCACATACAATCACTGTCTAAGAAACTAATTATCAGAAAGAAATCACATATGTAATAAGATAATGGCAAGCAAAATAATTCATCTATCATAATCATTCATTTTCATTTTCATCATTAAAGCCAAGAACATTAAAACATTGCACCAGATAAATTGACAACAGAATTAATTGCTCTTACTCATTATTGCATCATTCATGAAACAAGATAGGAAGTAGTTATTCTCCAAGTCCAATCACTTTCATTTGATTAAAACAATTTGTCTTTGGTCCAAAAGGATTTCTCAATTCATAGCAGCTTCAAAATAATTCTTAACAACTAGAAAGAAAGAGTTCTTACAACAACCATCGACCCTGGTTAATTGGTTGATGTCTTTATTTATAATATAAATTTTAACTGAAATTAATGGCTAAGTGTAGTCTAAGAAAAGAAAAAATCACCACGTGGCATCATCTTCTAACAGTTTATTTAACAATCAACCTGAGATATCTCTTGAAAAGGGTGAGTTCTCTCGTATTTGGACCAACCAATAAAAAATTCTTCATAAGTTTGGGCCCATGGAAATCCGTGTTGTTCCATCGAAGCCGTATATATTCCCTTGATGTCCACTGCTTGTGCCCAGTACTTTACTAGATTGGATTCCAACAGTTGTAGCATGGTTCGGGCTCTGATTGGATGTTCTGCAAATCATTTCACTTTCCCTGGTCTTGCGTTGGTAATCTTTGTGAGTTCTTCGGTCCATAGCAAATCTTGTTTGGCATGTGACTCCACTATGTCACTCAGGTCAAAAATGTTGTCAAGGGTATCGAACTCGAGGAGTCTGATATCTTTCATTACTTTATTAATTTTCTCCCAATACTTCTTGCATAGGATCCACTGCTCTTGGATTTATCGGTGTGGGTCCCAATATATTTTAGCCCAGTACTTGGCTGACATCTTCATATGGTTAAGACTACTTTTGCCAACCTTCTGAATGCCATGTTCTTCCTTTTATCGGCCCTGCTGGAATGCCTCAATGTACTCGAGTCTTTCTACCGCTTGTTGCGTCCTTTCATACCATTGCTCCATATCCTTGCATGTCACAAGTGCCATGAGAGTGTCCTCCTGGAACTCATCTTATTTCAAGGTTAACAAGTGTCATTATTTCTTGAATTCGTTGTAGACTTCCTCGAACTCACCGTTTTGGTACACGATAGTTTTCTTGGTGCCTTTATAGTATTGGGCCAGATGACACGATTGTTAGAGATCCTTTAGGGTAGCAGCTAGTTCCTTTTCATCTCACTTAGCTCTATCCAGGGTGGCATCTGAGGGTGCCTTTCCCATTCCGAGAATTTCATACGTTCATCCTTCTGCTATGTTGATCAAGTTCTCCTCTGTAATAAACAAGATGGAGTGATCCAACATGATCCTTATTTTATTTACCATCCTTTGCATGATGGCCTTTCTCTTTTGATCATAGGAGATGGAATAGATATCTACTACCTCATCTACCGAATTTGGTATCTTCTGATCACCCCATGTGAGCATGTTTCCCAGACTTTCGGTGGTGTATACTCGTTCAAGATTGGGCTCTTGAACTTCCTCGATGTGCCTCGTAGGTTTGACCTCTACTTGTCACTTGTCGGGGATTTGATTATTGGGAAGAATAAATATGTCAGGTACATACTCATTACTTACTTTCTCATTGGTCACAAAACCGATGATTTCCTTTTGCGAGAATGCTTTCTTTGGCTCCTCAGGTTCGGGCTTGTCCTTTAGACCTACTTTGGTCTCCGATGTATTGGTTCTATTTGTTTTGAGGACACTTTTGTCTTCTATTTCCTTTTGAGGGACCTCTTTTGTTTGAACTTTAGGCTCCAGAGAAGAAGTCTTCTCATAACCCTTTTCCTCTTAGACATGCATAGGGGTGTCTTGAGATGGCACCGAAAACCCTGGTGTAGGTTTCACGCTCATCTAGATGCTAGTGACCTACCTTCGATATAATATTTTTTTCTTCATCTGAAAACCTTGGGAACTCTTTATTGAACAATAAAACATAAATGTGTGCAATGAACAGGTCACAGATAAGAGAATTGGATTTCTTGTACCTATTTTCCCATAGAATGTTGAAGTATACATGGACCAAGAGCTTAGACGATTGTCAGTTTAGGTTCATTCCAGAGAAAATGTTCCTTGTGCAGATGACGTCCAACATATATGAGGCCATGTAGAAGAAGAGGGTTTCTCCCTCTTTCGACATTTGGGCTTGTTGTATGCAGGTGCTCAGTTGTTTGGAGATGATGGCACCCCAATTGAAGCTCGTGCCTGAAATGGCTATTGTATAAGCTAGAGGCATCCAAGCCTCTAAAAGCCGGGAGAAATATTTCTCCCCATGCAACCTACAGAGAAGATCCATCAGGTATATGTATGGTTCCCTTATATTGGTCATCGGATACCAGCCAGAAGTCCGGTTCGTGAATTTTTTGTCTTCCCTCCACCACGATGCCATGATTTTGCTGGTGTCATGTGCTGCATAGAAACTTACAATGAAATCAGTGTTCATATTTTCTTCCAGCTCCCTGAGCTTGTAGTAACTCTGAACCTATGATGGCAAGAAAACCCTGACACAGTCGCCATTATCATCATTAATCAATCATTTTTTTTCATCAGCGTGGTCAATAAGCCACTTTAGGAGATCAATGCAAGGAAACACTGGAGTCCAGCTTCCCACCATGTGCAGATATGCCCTATGGATATTTGGAAGGACATCATCATCGATTATTCTTGCATCAGGATCGTTGCGCGGGGTATACTCAAGGGGTTCTTCCTTCTTGATTTTCTTAAACAATTCCTCCCAGTGAGGGAATGTTGTTTTGGTCCCAATGTTCGCCTTTGTGTCTCTGAAGGCTGGGGGCTGGACGAATACCTTCTTGGTGTTCATATTCATGACGAGCACGAGTTTTGGAGTGAATTCTAATTTCCTTGCAACCGTTGGGGAGGATCCCTCTCCTGTTTCTTGTTCTTGCAGCTTTGGCGCTCTTGGGGATTTCCTGGTGGTGGGTTTCTTCGGAGGAATTGTTCCTGCAATGTTCGCTACGATTTTTGTTTAATACTTACTGGCCCTTAGGAGTCTTCTATGGATCGTTAGCCTTTCTCTTCTGTGTTTTCTGAATTCCTTGCCTCATAGAATAGGATCATACATGATGACTTAAAAGAATATAACGGGAGAGATCTTATAAGTCATATCGATCAATTAATACAAGTAATGAATGTAATTACAAACAAACTGCCACCAGATATCTGTAAATAAATTCTAATTGGTTGATAGAGGAGGAGTGAAGGGATATGCATTGTATATATAGGCTTAAACCATCTCTTTTTATTTGTGCATGGAAAACCAACTAATGCTTGATCCACGAATTAACTAACATCTTAAATGCATCGTACCTAACCCATATAAGGGCCAAAACATCTCATCACGTCACGTCACTCCGGTGTATAGATTAGGGATCGGCTACTATCATTGTGTGTATTTCCATTGATATACTTTCGGTAGATACTTACGATGCTAATGGTATCAGGGATCGGTGGTCACGAAAAGTTTAAGTGTGTAGCTTCTTGGCGGGTTATCATCTTTGTAATTTCCCGACGATGAAAATGTTTTGGGGGTCACCGATCGGCAATATTATTCATTTACTCATGTGATGCTTACTCTTTCATTTTTTTGTCGAAGCCGAACAGATTAGTCTTTGGTGTTATCTTTAGTGGAGTTTATTCGCGGGGATGAGAAAACCTCCTTTTGCCGACGCCGATGAAGATCGACGCTCAACTCTTTTGAATTTCTCAAGCGATTTTCGTCACTTTTAATCTTTCCCGATGCCAAATTTCCTAAGCGTGTTGGGGAAAACTTTAGAATGTAGATTTATTAAGTAGTTGTTAAGTCCCTTTTAATGTTAAGATGATTCTTTATATGTTCAAGTAGACTTTAAACAATTCAAACATGAAAAAAATAAAAGATAAGCACAGGAAACAATTTCATACTAAAGTGGAAACAGATAGTGCAAAGACTCAAGTGGTACCCAAAAAGTAGAAATGGACATAGAATTTTTAGGGTGTTTTGAGTGCTCAAAAAATGGTGATTCGTTGGGAAAAAGAAGAATCTTTGTTCCTCCTATGAGGCCCGACTGATACGGAAGCTAATGGAGAATCTTAACTAGCCTTAAATCGAAACCTCTTAACCTTTTCATTTGAAGTTCTTCGGTTAATGCTTCTGGGTCTGCCTATGGGGTTTTAACCCTTTTCTTCCTTTCTTTCCTTTGATCCTAACTCATGTCCCCCTTTTACAAAATTTTAGCAAAGTAGTCACAAACATGAAGCCTTTAATTACCTCTACTCACCTGCTTCAGTGTCGCTCTTTTGCCAGCGAGAGTCCATAGCCCTGGTAGAGTCACCCCGACATCACAGACCTTGCTCCACTGCCAATGAGCATCCATAGCCCTATAGGATATATCTGCATACCCTCTCTTATTGTTCACGCTTTTGATAATATCAATTTTATTTCAACATGATGCCCTGAGTGAGGGAGGGAGGAGGATGTATGTTTATTTGCAAAGAGAGATGGTTAAGGTGGATCCTTTACTAGCTCTGTCCTCTGGGTTCATGTAGTCCTTTCCATATTTCCTTCTTTCCCTTATGGTATTACCGAACCACAAAGTAGACACTTCTGGCATTTCTCTGAAGTTGATCATTTTCTCAGGCTAGATAGAGGATTACTCAAAGTAACCATAAGTTTTCCAGTGCTTCTTGCGTATGTAAATGAGCAACGAGTTAGAAACATAGTTCAATATGTTACATGATTTTAAGGTTAACCATCATCTTTCTAGACACCTTCAAAAGTATGGAAAACCAGAAGAAAATAAACAACAAAAAGAAGTATTTCACAACCATGAAGCTACTCAACATGAAACACAATTTTGATTTTTATTATCTATATATATATATATATATATATATATATATATATATATATATATATATATATTGGAAGTATTGTTTTAGATCTTGGCCATTTACTGGGAGGGCATTAGGTTCCCCCCTCAAATTTTGCAGCCGATAAGTGTCTACCCCAATCTTCTCATCCACTTGAAAAGGTCCAATCCATAAGTTCTGAAACTTAGAATGCTTCCCTTTTGGTTCATTTTCCTTGTCCCACTTCAAGACTAAGTCTCCTAATTCAAAGTTATTTTCTTTAGCCTTATGTTTATCGAACAACCTTTTCACTATCTGTTGGCGAGCTAGGAACTTTGACTTATCCTTTTCTCTCTCTTGTTCCAGCATGAGCAAAGTGTTGATTCTTTGTTTCATGGCCGACGAGGGTTCCTCACTAAAGTCTTGGGCTAGTTGAAGAGATGGAAGATAAATCCCATTTGGGAGGATGGCTTCTTTCCCATAGACCAAAAAGTATGAGGAATTCCCTATAGCTTCTTTGGGTGTGACTTTATCATCCCATAGAGAATTATGGAGCAGATTATGCCAATTTCTTTGGTTATCTACAACCGTCTTCTTTAATATTCTCACTAGGTTCTTATTGGTTAATTCTACCACACCATTTACCTAGGGGTAATATTTTGCAGAGTACTTAATTATGATTCCTTTTTTCCAGAGAAAACTCTGTCAATAGGGTGGAAGAAAAATAAGATACATTATCAAAGACCAAAATAGAAGGGACACCAAACCTTGTGATCAGTTGTTGTTCTATTAATTGGATCACTACCTTATCATTTACATGAGTTAGAGGAATGGATTTTGCCCATTTTATGAAATAGTCATTGGCAGTAAGAATGTACTTGTGCATTTTTGAATATCTAGGTGTAATTTTTCCTATGATATCCAATCCCCATTGCTCAAAAGGCCTAGAAACAGTCACAGGTTGGAGCGGGACTGTTGCTCTCTTCTCCTTTACAACACTTATTTGAAAATTCTTATAGTTTCTAGCGTAAGTATGAGAATATTTGAACAAGGTGGGCCAATATTAGCCGGTTCTCAAAATCTTATGAGCAGTGGTGTTTCCTGTGAAATGTCCCCCGGCAGGGCCATCATGGAGTTCCTTCAGAATTTTGTTTGCATCTTCACATTCAATACATATTAATAGTACTCTGTCATAATTGATCCGGAAGAGGACCAAATTTATAAGGTGATATCATGTATATTTTAACCTGAGGGCTCTCCTTTCCCTAGGGTGGAGGTTTTCGGGAAAAGTCCTGTGATGTAGAAGATAAGTTAAATCCTTATACCAAGACTCTTTTCCTAGGGAAATGTATGATACTTCACCACACCATAGTGCCATTTCTTTCTCCCATCTGAAATATTCATTTACTTGGTCCTAGGCTTCGACTGTAAGCTTGCATAACCCTTGTCCTCTTACTAATTTGGAAGGTTTTATATCTAGGTCAAATTCTTGGACTACTGCCATCCAATTCTCTCTTCTTTCCCCCATTTCTTGTTGGGTAAACAAGGATCAGACTACAGTGTGTGGAACAATCACTTTAGTGTGATTCTTGAGGATGTAAGACCTGAAATGTTTTACTACCTTATATACCACATAAGCATGTTTATCTATAGAAGGATATTTGAGCTCAACTCCTTGAATATTAGTGCTCATGAAAGACATTGGGGCGTCATTGTTGTCTTCATCCTTCTGATTCAAAACTGCAACTACTGATTGGTCGGAGGTGAACGTATAAAGGGAGAAGTCTCTTTTGAAATTGAGACTTCAGAACACTAGGGCCTGGGATATAGAAACTTTGATATTGTTGAAAGAATATTTTTGCTCATCATCCCATTTAAATTCAACATCCTTGTGAATCATCTTTTGTAAGTCTTATCACCAAAATTTCTTCTGCAAATGGTTACAGAAATCCAACATCTTCAAAACACTCATTAGTTCACTCATGGGCCAAAAATGCATCTCCAAAAGGTCAAAAAATATACAACCAACAATAAAATCAGCATGCGCTATAAATACACAAGGCGTGCATGCACGTGCGACAATCAGATAAAGTTGAAAAAGAATGCATGCGTGCGATGCATGACTATGGACTCAAAAAGCCGTGCACACCTCAAAATGTTGCATTTATGATATTGGTCAGCCTTCCACCCACTTCTGTTTTAGCTTGCAAGTCAGTTTGACATCCAAATCTCGGCTGAATCCGACTAGGGGGCTGGTCAAAGACCTAAAGGTTCCCTAAAAGGCCCCTTATTCACACTAAGAACTGGTTGCATAATACCTCAAATCTCTGCAATAAAAGGAATCCATGGGTGAACTATATTTTTAAGGAATTCATTTGTATTGATATGTTGTTGATATTCTCTTGAAGGATCCTCTTTCCTCATCAAGAACATGCTAGCACCATTTCAGTTAGCCATTCATATCACCTCTAGATTGGATGTGCTTTGGATTCTCTTCACCATTTCATTTTAGTTCCTCACTTGTAAGAAGAGATCAATATTTGGGGGTCCAAGAGCCCTCCCTTGGAGGAAAAGGGAACCCAAAGTCTCCTTTTATCTTTGGTGTTTTATTTCCACTAATATAATCCTTTCCATTTATGGCATAAGTATTGTTTGTTTCTTGTTCTAATGTCCTTATGCAGTATAGTTTAATTCATTTTATCATTCTTAGTTTAATTCTTTGCTTATCTTTTTTGCTTTATACTTCTAACTCTTTCCTCTACTATTGTCTTGCCTAGCTGACCCAACTGGGCTTGTAAGCACCCTTATTTTGCTCATTCAGGTGACAAAAGAGGTACAAAAAATTGGTGACTCCATTTGGGAAAGGTATCAATTTCCTATCCCATTTGGGCTATTTTAGCTCTTCTTTTTGTTTTTTTAACTTGTAGGGACCATAACCGGCCCATGCCGACCTGTAAAAATCCATGTTCAAAACTGAGGAGAGAGAAATTCATCCGAAATTTTCTTCACAGTCGTGTAACAGATAGTGCACACATGTTTTAACCCACAGGCACGTCTTCAACGCACATGCACCAAAACCACTATATTTCTCAGTGACTTATGTGCACCAATGCCCATAAGTCACTTTCAGTTCGCACATTGGTGCCCACAGTGCCTCTGTCTATTCTGAGACCCGTGCACCTGTGCAGAAAACACACATTGTAAGCTTTTTGTGATCTATGGAAGGCCCATAGCCTTCTTAAAATTGATTCCATGCACATTGTAATCTGCATCACACTTATATTCCCTCTCCATATAAAGGGATTAGTCATAACATAGGCACTTAGGGGGTTAAAATCATATTTTTTCCTCTTTTGCTTTCATGTTGCCACATGGATGGCTTCCTTTGATTATGAGTATAAGTTGGAATCCTCTTTAGATCACATATAAAACTTGCATTGGGACTAGAAATTGGATATCAATTGTTGAGTATGCTCTTCTCTAGCACCCCAAAGAGATCTTGAGAATCAGAAAGAGATTGAGGAAAAATTCCATCTCCCTTAAAAAGACAAAATCTTTAGGAGAGGACAACAGACCCCTCGGGACTCCTCTTAGTTTATTTTTTTCAAAACACATATTAAGATTGTAACAGACCCATACATGACCACATGCTACAAAGATAGGATAGTGATTGAAGTTTATTTTCTTAGATTAAATCACTAGGGAAGTTTAAAGGTTTTGTAGTAGGCCCATACATGCCCACATATGCACAATCTAGTATAGTCTCAAAGCTTTCTTATATTAAATCACATTAGGGTGTTAAAGGAATAGTAAGGACCCACATGTCCACATGCTAGTTTCCAAGGGACTTTAAAATTCCACAAGGTTGTACCAATGACATTTAGTTAATTATGTAATCAAGACTTGTAAGGACCAAGCGAAGTACACATGTAGCAAGGTAACACCTTATTTATTAAAAATATTGGCACACTTTAACTTATTCACACACAAAGTCACTACTCACTCACATAGTGTTTCATCTCGAAACGTGGAGGTTGAAGTAAGTTTCCTCCAAAAGGATTTTGAAACACCCCACCCTTTTCTTGACGAAACTATCCACTCCTCCTTAATTTCAACATGATTGTCTCACACCCACAATCTCTCAAACAACCACATCTAATTTTTTTCTAAAAACTCACTAAGTTTTCCTCCACGGGAGGTGCCAAAAGAATTTTTTTAGTCTAGGTAGGATTTCGGGGATAGGCATCCAAATAACTCCTCGTTATATGGTTCTCACATTTTCAAATAATAGAAGTTGTCAAATATGGAACTTTAAATCCTCCAAGTCATGTTTTTCTAACACCACAATACATGGAGATACCCGTGAAGGTTCGAAGTCTGAGGTATGGTTGTTCTGTGCATCCCCCCTTGAGGCACCCACCTCTTGGACGGGATCTAGCCCATGACCCATTTCTTAGGCCGAAAATCTAAATGCCACACTTTGACCGAGGTACCTAGTAACCAAGTTTTAGGACATCTACTCAGGTGGAAATTGTGGGTTGCAATTGCACCTTGATCATATTTTGTGTGGCTATTGGGAAATATTTCCAACTCTTTTGGGATATGCACCCTCTACCCTTCATTATAACTGATTACTTCATCCTTCACTAGTTCCTATTCCGGTGGCTTCAGACCCCACTGTTGAGTGCTATTGGAAGGTTTAGCGTTGTTTGAGAGGAAGGGCATTACGTATTTTAGGACACAAGCATTTATTTTCTTTATTCGCCCACGCGGACAAAATCCACCTACCCACATGTATGCTTCTTTATTCATAGATTTATGTTGGTTGTTCTTGTAATTACATACGATTGTGAGATATATTGTGGAGGCCCATGTTATACAAAGTCTCTTGTTCATTAATTTCACTCATCACCATTTGCACACATCATAGGGGACCCACAAAATCCTTGTCATTCCATATGCTTGCTAAATATCTCTCCCATCCTAGGGGAATTTCCTATTCTTGCCACCTCATCGGTCATACCTTCCCACACCCATGTAAGTGCTATTATCTTGGGATCATCTTTTCTTGGTTCCATTTTGCTTGGGTCCACTTCCCAAGGTCAAACATCTTCACACTCTCCTTTACACAGAAGCAGGGGGGTAACTTCTTCTCAAGGGGGAAGTACAAACCCACCTCATCCCCCTCAAGGGTCAAGTACACAAAACACTCACACCATGGCCAGACATAATCTTCTTCCACCACCTCAGATGCCATACTTGTCTGCCCCCAACATACCCGATCTGACTAAACTCATCAATGATCCTATATTGCACAACCCCACATGGCCTGCAATGCCTACCAAACTACCTTTAGACATCCCCAAGTTTTAAGGAAAACCGGGAGACCATCCCGCCAACCATATCATGAAATTTCACTTATGGTGCTCTTCAAACAACATCATGGATGATTCCATCCGATTAAGGTTATTTCAACATACACTCACTAGCCCATCAACTAAGTGGTATGTAGAAGAAAAATCTAGGTCCCATGTGACCTTTGAATCCTTGGCCAAAGCATTCTTGACCTTATTTCAACTACCAATTCACCATGACAATGGCCTCGAACTACTCTCAAAATTTAAACAAACCTCCACAATGAAGATCGCTAACTACATTCATGAATGGCTTCGACGACGTAGTCTTTGCAAAGATGAAGCTATCCCACAACAATGTCTCAATTGGTTCCTCAAATCACTTGTTCCCTCCTTGCCAAAGATGTTCCCTCCACCTTCCCCCAGTTTTAAGAAGAAGCCATTATCAAGGCCCAACAGTTCGAAATCATTTACTCACAGTCAGGGTACTTGTATACGGTCCTACCTGACGCCTCGAGACCCATGCCATTCGGCCAGAACAAACCTGGGATGTCTCACTTAGCAGCTGGATTGATTGGTACCACTACACACCACAAATTACATCCCCAACAACCACCAATGTATGGCACACCTCAATATCCACCCGCATATGGCAGACCCCCTTATCCACAACCATACCCCTTAACCTTTCCTCCACCCACCAACAGACTACCGCCAGCACCCAAAATACACCTCGTAGCCCAAACTAGTTCTGGTACCCCCTCTACCTCTTCTTACACCCTAAACACTAGTGAAAGCATCATGCCTTCATATACATCCTACAGATCATTACCACATAATAATCCATACTTTCCTTTCCCTGCCCCGCCCCAACCCATTCCTTCCCCACAAAGACAACCACATGCTGGGGTTAATTTTGTTCAACCCTATCCCATTTAGCAGTATCAAAATTTTGAATAGATGAATATGGTTAATCCATCCCATCAGTTGAACAATGCCAGAAAGAAAGGAAAAAATTGAAACAATAATAATCCTAGACCAAGAGGAAACCAAAACCAACCCCAGCCAAACCAACCTGTCAGGGGAAACCAAAACCACAGGAAACAGAACCCCCTAGGGGGAAATAACAACAAACGCCAAGGGAAGAACAAAAACAATATTCTAAAAGACTTCCCTTGTGCCCTTTGCGGTGAGTATGGCCATTATACTCACCATTGCCCTCAAATAGTAGACTTTAAATGGATGAAATAATATGGAAATGGACCACGTCTCCCAGTACCGCCTACCCCCTAGTATGCCCCACAACAATATGTGCAGCACCCATCCCTAGTCATGTTGCAAAACCCCATACCACATCAAGGGGTGATGAACACCCAACAAGAGATGCAACCTGCCCCACCACAAGCATGACCATATCACAACCCAGGCACTTCTACAAATTGAACTATCCTCCTCAGTAGTGAGGAAGAAATCCTTCCATAAATGTGTAGTTGTCAATATAGTGCACCCTCTGACCCTACTCCCACTACTTCGGAGGCCGCCCTGGTCATGACTAGCCCACCTTTTATGATTTTGTGCCCTAATACTAAAACACCTATTCGCATCTCTCACATCCCATTGTGCAAGAATGTCCACAAACCTAAAGCTAGGGACGCCCACAATTATAGTCTAGTCGATGACTTGGCACAATCCCTTGCTGCCATGTCAATCTTAGAAGTTCTTCAAACCTGTCCTACTCAATGGAAATCATTACTTTCCACTCTGGGGGCAGTTTACCCTACCGATACTCAGCTCATCACATTTGATCTTGACAGTGGAGAACCCTGTCTCCCTGCTCTTGTCGCTTTTCAAATAACGGTTAAAATCTGGAATATCACAGTCCACCACTGCATTATCAACGAAAGTGCATTCACTTGCATCATTTCCAAAATCGTATGGCAGAAACTTGGCTCTCCAGAGCTAATACCCTCCGGCATTACTCTAAGGGATTATGATGGAAGACCCTCGTCTCCCAAGGGGATCTTCCAAAACATCCCCGTCGAACTCGAGGGAAAAACCATCCTTATTGACACTGAGGTTATTGATGCCCCACTCGAATATAATATTTAGTTTGGTAGTAGCTACATGTATGCTATGAAGGCAGTCGCCTCTTATGTGTTCTAAACCATGATGTTTCCCAATAATGAAAAGATCATTACCATCGATCAGGTATCACATTATGATCCTAACCCTTCATCAAACATCGACAACATCCTCCCTTTTGTCGACACTAATCTGTATGCCTATCCACTCATCGAGATGGGCCCCATAATTTTTAAGGACCCATCCTTGCTAGGGACATACCACGGAGCACCACTGCTCATTCATCCCTCATCACAAGTATGTGTCATCTCCACCAACGTAATGAAAACTGAAGATACTCTCCCTCCCACCAAGGCCTCTTTCATCCCTGACATCCCAATAGTCGCAGAATCCCTCCCTCGGGAATCCCTTGGAACTTGTTCAACCCTACCTGTTCCTGATCTTCCCCTCCCCCAGGGCCATATCCTGGTTTGGGAAATAGTCCCCCAAGCCATTACCTAGATCCCTTTCTTTTACCCCCCACCGAGTGTACAATATTTCCAGGTAGCCGCAATTCTCACCCTTCCTAATATGGTGTTGGCAATCCCAGTATGGTATCTACATCCACCTGAGATAGTCCCTTAACCATCCCTCCCTCCCCAAATAGAAGGAATCCCGATGCATATTCCCATACTTACCCCCACCATATCACCCACACTCCCACTCACGAGCACCCCTGCTATAGTTGGGGGAAGATGAAAAAATAAAGAGCCCACCGCTCCACTTCCCCCACGCATCCAACCTCCGTGCACGCTGTGCAAGAAAGATGGACACCCCACCAACAAATGCCCATCTCTACCCAAGCTACACAATCTAATTCAACTCCCTCGAGAACCACCATTGCTCGTCACTTCATCCAATACTATCGCTATCTCCCTTAACACAAATAGAAAAGGATTGTGAACCAAATTGGCATGCACCATCTGTTCAGAATATGGCCATTACACACACCATTGTCCAGCGTTACCTCAATTCCAACAGATGCTAACAGTCGTACGCCAGATATTTCAGCAAGAACCCACCCCAACACATGTAACTGAAATCCATTATGTCACAACCTCAGTCAACAAAAATATGAGATGTCCTTTCTCTCTCTGTGAATCACTTGATCATTTCACATATCAATGTCCTATGATCATTGAATACAGGCGTCGCCAACTAGCCCTAATTCAAAACCCTACACGCCCCCCTCCAACAGGACCAGTGAGTACCCCTACCCCATCACTTGATGTGGTTCATATCTTCTCACTAGAACCTAAGGCACTCCCTACTCCCCCATGGTTCCTCGATGATTTATATGAGGATTTGCCCCCAAATCCCCCAATTCTCCAATTCATTTCCCCACGAAAATTCTACGCCCGACTATCGTTTTCAACCCACAATATCTCGATATTTGGTTTATGTCGAGAGAACCATCGCAACCTCCTTACAATACCCCATCTCCATCGCTACTACCAATAAACAACCCCATGGTGATCGTCACTAAAAATACTCCTCTCGATCCCCTATATTTTTGATAGTTTCACTGCGATGAAGACATCCTTGAGGAGTTAACTAAACCCAATTGCCCACGGGATCTGCTCCACCATAGAGCATTTTTTCCTTCACAGAAAGTCATTGTGCCTCCTAACCAAAACCCCATATACGTAGTTGAAAGCAAAGATTTTCTCCCACTGGGGCATATAGATTGGTTCAAAAACCATATCCCTGCCCTCGATGCTTTTGAAGAAGGAAATATGGCCAATATTTCCCCCACCATCAAAATCGATATTTCCATCAAATATGGGGTCTCAGAGGAAATCACCATTGGCATCGCATGCTCTCCTGAAGAAATCACCGCCTACAAAGCTCTCTTCCAGGAATACTCGGACATCTTTGCCTGGTCATACACAGAGATGCTCGACTTTGATCCCTCTATTGTCAAACATCATATAGACACCTAGCCTGGTATCACACCTTTCCATCAAAAACAACATTCGCTACACCCATCCAAAGTTGCGGCCATCAAGGCCAAAATTGACAAATTATGCGCTACAGGGTTCATATACCCCATCGCATATACATCATGGATCTCCAACCCTGTCCCTGTCAACAAAAAATAGGGCACTATTCGTGACTGTATGGACTTTTTTTATCTCAATCACACATGTCCGAAGGATAACTTTCCAACACCCTTTATCGACCAAATTATCGATGATTGTGCCGGTCACGAGGCCCTATCTTTCATGGATGGTTTCTCTGGCTACAACCAAATTCAAATCCACCCAGTCGATCAGTACAAAACCACATTCACTACCCCTTGGGGCACTTTTGCATATCGTTTCATGCCTTTTGATCTCAAGAATGCATGAGCCACTTTCCAACGTGCCATGACATACATTTTTCATGATCTAGCTCAAATCATTCTTGCTTACTTTGAAGATCTCATCGCTCGCTCCAAAACATGCACTCAACATCTCAATGATTTACGAATCATCTTCAAATTGTGTCATCAATACAACATCCACTTGAATCCCCTCAAGTGTGTGTTCTGCGTTACTACTAGACGCCTCCTTGGGTTTATCGTCTCCCAACATGGAATTATAGGTTACCCCCTCAAGGTCCAAGCTATCAAATAAATTCCCCCACCACATAATTTATGCCAACTGCAAAGCCTACAAGTTAAAGATAACCTTTTATGTCGCTTTGTCCCCGATTACCCTACTCAAGCACACAGTTTCCTTCACCTCTTACAAAATGATATCCCATTCCAATGGGATGAACATGCCCAAAACGCTTTTGATGATCTCAAAATGTCCCTCTCCAATTCCATGTTAATTAGTCCACCCAACTATAACCACGACTACATCCTCTATATCTTGGCCTCCACCATCTCAGTAGCAGGAGTTCTCGTCCAACTAGAGGATGATGATCATGAGCAAATAATTTACTACATTAGTAAAAATATTTCAAGGACACCCTTGAAATACAATCATGAAGAGAAATTAGCCCTTGCATTTGTCCTCGTAGTCCATCAATTGCGCCATTACATCTTGCTTCAAACTACCAAAGTCGTAGAAGATTCTAACCCCATGCAATACTTGCTCACTCACCAACAAATTAATGGTAAATTTGACCAATGGATCATCATCCTTTAGGAGTATGACCTTGAATTTTCAACACCCAAGAGTAAGAAATCCCTCATCCTCACCGAATTCATCATGTCATTTCCCTTCGATACCACCCATACCCCCATCAATTCTGACTTCCCTGATGAACATCTCTTTTACATCCCCTCGGATGACCCTTGGTAAGGCGATCTTCTCATCTACCTCTGAACACAGAAATTTAGAAACCACCTCTCTCAAGGCAATCATCGACGTATTCGTCACCAAGCTCCCCACTACCTACTTATCGGTGATATCTTATATCAGTGAGGGGTCAACATTGTACTTCACCGATGTTTTACTATCGATGACACCGATCAAGTCTTGAACGACTGCCATAGTGGCACTTGCGGGGGTTACCTCTCTGGGATGTCCACCGCTCAAAAAATCATTCACGCTGGCTATTTTTGGCCTACATTGTTTCATGATTGCATCCATGCTATGAAACAATGTGACAAATGTCAACTTTAGGCCAACAAAGCATGAGCACCACCTTCTCTTCTACACCCAGTCATTACTGTCGGCCCCTTTTGAAAATGGGGCATAGACTTCATGACTTGCAGCCCTCCATCTAGAAATCAACACAAATACATTGTCGTCACAGTTGATTACTTCACTAAGTGGGATGAAGCCATGCCTACATTTAACAACATCGTTGACACTGTAGCATGCTTCTTCTTCAACCACGTTATCTCCCGCTTTGGATTCCCACTACAGCTAGTCTTTGATCATGGGAAACACTTCGAGAATGAGATCTTTGTCGAACTCTCCTCTCGGTTAGGCTTCTCCCATGAGTTTGCCTCCCCATACTACTCTCAATCCAATGGACAGGTAGAGGTGGTCAACAAGGTCCTTAAAACCATGTTGCAGTGCATGGTTAACAAACATAAGACCAATTGGCACCATATGTTATTTTGCATGGTATGGGATTATTGCACGATAGCTAAAACTACCACTGGCTTCACGTCATTTCATCTTTTCCATGGGGTTGAGGCCACTCTCCCCATCGAATGCGAAATTCCCACCTTATGCACCACTATTGAGCTATTACCTGAAACTGCTCCAATGGAGAAACGTTTGTGTAAATTAGAGTCGTTGGATGAAGACCACCAGTCTTCATTACAGAACAACGAGGCAACCAAAAAACTATCCAAGGCCACCTTTGATCGTCATGTGAAACTTTTCTCATTCAACGAAGGAAACCTCATCCTTGCTTACGATATCGCTCATGATACCTTTGGCCATGGAAAGTTTGAGTCATTATGGCATGGACCTTACATCATCGAGCATTGCCTCACTAAAGGAACTTACATCCTAGCCTCCCCCGAAGGTCACCCTCTCAAAGAACCCATCAATAGGTTGTACTTAAAGAAATTTTACACCTAAAAGCATAGCCATAATACACTAGGCTTGTTCTTTCTGTATGTTTTTTTAGAGTTTTTAGTCTTCTTCTCCATTCCTTCGTCTAATTTACCATTTGTGTGATTGAAAGATGCTTCCCCCACTATCCTACCACATCAGTTATGCTGATGAAGCTAGCCGTTGGACACAAAATCTCTCTTCAGTCACATGGGACCTTTATTCCCCCTCACAAACGCTACTCCACTCCAGCGGCATATGTTTGGGGTCAACAACCAATAACCAAGAAGAATACATAGCATTCATTAGCCTCCTCTCTGAGGCCAGTCACCGCCATGTTTGCCTCCTTAATGTTTTATTATATTCCCAACTGGTTGTCCTCTAGCTAAACAATGTATACCGTGTCCGTGACCTGTGCCTCTTCCGCAAATACCTGCAAGTTAGACTTTTATCTCGACATTTTGATTCCATCACATTTACACACATTCTAAGACAATTTAATCAAATAGAAGATAATATGGCTAACCTAGTGTTAGATTGGCATTTATCACATCAAGACACCAGTATGCATATGTAAATCATAACCAGCCTGTCAACAACATATAGATTAGACACCATAAAAAAGAACTAACAAACATCAACACAAGTGAACACCACAAAGATCCAAAAAATGTATATCCATATATATATATATATATATCGGTAAATGTGTCATCAGTTTTTACAAAAAAAATAGTACATCAGGTACACTATCCATAGGTAGGTAAACCAACTTATCCCTATAGATACAAAATGGTGCTACACCACCATATACAAAATGGGCTCACCAGCCTATATAGACACAAAAAAATACATAAATATAGAGGTACTCATGTCACCTCTAGAGCTCCACCACCTGTCCCTCTCTCTAGAGGAGGGGCCCCACTAGCTAGGGGTCCCTCAGGTCCTGGAGGTAGTCACCCAATCATCGTCACCCCTGCTATAGCCTCTCTCTGAACCATGGTCCACCACGCTATCAGAATACCCACACACTACTCTAGGACCCCCTTGTCCAGGATCCGTGAGAACATGCCCTCAGGAACTCCCTGTAGTATAGCCTCCAAGAGGTGGCGAACATCCTCGAACTCTCCCCTGGCCTCTGTTGGAGGAGCATGCGATGGCCCTACACCGAGGTCATTGAACCGGCATTGTCTGGATGCTCTCTCATCATCATCGGGCCTTGCCCTAGCATCATCTCGTCGTCCTCAATCTCCTACCCTTGGCTCTCCCCACAGAGGCCTCTTCGGCCCCTGATGAGCCGAAAATCTAACCAACTCCACCTCACACCCGCGAGGTCCGACATCTACACATACAACAAAAAAATGGCAGCATTGTTATCACTGAAATTTCGTCCGCACAGGACGACAAGAACTTTGCATCATCAACACAGAAAAACAGTCATTCATGGCACAAGGATTAATCCCACAACACAGCAAAAGGGTCAAAACTATGCAAAATGGCCAAAAAATTAAAAAGCGCTATGCACCCACTGAGCGCGCGCGCGCGCGCGTGAAACGTCTTCGTATATGGAGCGCATATGCGCGGCTGTGGGGTGCAAAACCCGTGCGCCTGCCAAACGGCGCATTTATGAAGCTGGTCGGCCTCCCAACCACTAATGGATCGGCTCCCAAGTCGATTTGAGATCAAATCCGAGCTCAATCTGCGTGGGGAGGCTGGTCAAAGACCTAATTGTGCCCTAAAGAGCCTCTTTTCACATTCAAAAGAGGTTGCATAATAACCCAATGCTTGGCTATAAAAAGCCATGAATGACCACCATTTTCTCAAGGAATTCTTCATACTGTTATGCTACTGAGATTGCTAGAGACCCCTTCTTCGATAATACACATTGTAAGCTGCATTTCATAAGCTATTCACCCCTCACTTGAGTGAATAAGCTTGGAGTTCTTTCACCTACATTTCATCTTTTCTTTGAAAGGAGAGCAAATCAGTTGAGGGCCTCAAGAGCCTTCCATTGGAGAGGGAAGGGACCCAAGTACTCTTTCTCCTTTGTGTATCTTTGTATTTCATCTATCAGACCAGCTAATACATTGGTGATATTGGTCCATTGTCATTTGTTTTTATTTTTGTTCCTATGCTCATAGTTTTATTTAGTTTTTGTTTAATTCTTGTTAATAGCTTAGTTGTTTTCTTTCTAACCTTTTAC
>ML790146.1:84866-95084 GCA_009831015.1 Picea engelmannii | reverse complement strand
CTTTCCCATAATGATGATGTCATCTTATTACATGATTCCTTGATCACATGTATAGACTAGATATTGAATATATTAATGCCTTTGTTGTGATTGGTTTGTGTCGTTGTGATTAAACGACACAAGAGCATCAGAGCAGAGCAAGGAACAAYAGAGATTAAAGGAGAGCGTTTATAAGGTATGAACATTATCCATTTCTCTTAGTTCGTTCAATAGCTAGATCTAGGGAAAGAGTAGTATTCTGTTACGGTTTGTTCCAGATCCAGGTGGATCTGGGGAGATTGGTCTGTGTCCGCACTCACGAATTTATCCATAAACACCTTTTCTGAAAATCTGTTGAGTTTACTAAAATCAACACATAAGTAGATTTCACCCGACTTTTTCCTCACCAGGACAAGATTTTCTACCCAGGTGGAATGCCTAACCTGGAAAATGATTTTGGCATCTAAAAGTTTCTTTAACTCCTGATACATGAGAGGTTCCAGGGATGGATGATACTTTTGGAGCTTCTGTTGGAAACTTTTTACTTCAGGTTTTAATGGGATCGTGTGTTGAATGATGCGGGTATCATACGTTTTCAGATCCCTATAGGACCATGCAAAGACATCTTGGTATTGTATAAACAATTTGAGATAAGATTTCCTTTCTTCCTTAGATATAGTCTTGCCAAGATTCACATTCTTTGGGTTCTTTGGGGTCCCAATATTTATAGTTTCATGTAGGGGACAAGAGATACTATTCTTGGTGTTTCTAGATCTCTTAAATCGCTCTTTTAGATCAAACATATTTTCTATGTTAGTTATCCCTTTTGGGATTGTGTGATCCTTTTATTTATCCATAGGTTGTCATGTCCGAGGATCGGTCTCTATTGATTACACTTGGAATTCTTCATTGTCAATAGCGAGATCTTTGAAATTTTCTTGGTTGGTCAAGAATTTTATGATTTGTTCATCTCCTTTAAAGACTTGACAACTGTAAATGTTATTAGGTACCGACGATTTGTAGATAAGCTCCACAGTGACTCGGGAGGTTTCATAATCCTCTAGAGGTGACAGCCTGGAAGCAACTGTGGCTAAGGAGTAAGCAAGAATATTCTATTCCCTGGGGATTGTTGTAATATTGAAGGCTTGAAATTGATCTATTAACCTATGTACCTCTTGCTGATAGTTCTTTAGGTGAGGAGAATTGCAATGTATAGTATTTATGACTTGTCTAATGATAATTTCAGAGTCTCTGAAAACTTTCAATTCTTTGACATTTGAATCTATGGCTTTCTTTAATCCTTCTACTAGAGCTTCATATTCGATAGTGTTGTTAGTACATTCGAACTCTAGCCTACAGGATAGGAAATGATGTTTTCCTTTAGGATCGATGAGGATGCACCCTGCTCCTGACCCTTCTTGCGATTTAGATCCATCAAAATAGAGGGTCCAAATTTTTGAACGACAATCGTTCTTTTCCTTTCCCTTGTTAATTTCATGCCTTCCCATATTTTGTTCCATAATCTACAGCACAGGGTTTTGATAGAAGAGGGTGTCTCCCATTGGTATCGATGATTCCTCTTTAAAAATCATTTCAAAGTTTTGGGTAAGAGGAACGTTGGACAGGAGAGGATCAAAGTTTCTGAAATAGGAATCACAGGAATAATTTCCCAATATGGGGAAATCTGTGGATGAGAGTTCGTTCTGGGTTTCTGTATCAGTGACCGTATGTTTTGGATATATCTCCCTATCGATTCTAATCATGTTCTTGTATCCATTCAGTGGTAGCCAAAGGTGTTCCTAGTCTGTACTGAAGTACCCGTTTAGCCTTTCAGACCAATCTCGACTCAATAATAGTCCATATGCCTCTAGGATGTCTACTACAATGATGTCAATCACTTTCAAAAATGAGGGATGTGTTGATATTCTGATCATGACATATTTGAGTTCTCCCATGACCTTGACCTGGGTTCTGTCTAGTTGACTATCATGTTTATCAGTCTTGAGAGGAATGGCATTTAATATTTTGCAAACAGATAAGGGAATAACGTTGGAGGATGCTCCAAAATCTACTAAATAGTTATGAAGGTTTATATTGAAGACTTCGAACATTAAGAGGAATAGTGGGACAAAAGGTTTTTCCTTTATATCTCCCGAACAAGTTTTCATAGTTGGTTTTCCCACTTGTTATGTGGAAGATAGATTTCTTTCTGAACCATTACCTGTCATTAGGTTTTCTACTGAGTTCAAAGCTTGTAATAGAAAGTCCTTCTGCTGAGGAATCCTGTATATGTCCATAACTGATATATTATCCTTTAACTTCTTCAAATATTCGACCATTTTGTAATCTATTTTGAGCAATTCTTGGGTATAAATTATTATAGGATTTTTTCCAAGAGAGAAGGTTGGTTTTGGGTGATCGGGAGTTAACTTACTTTTCAAGGCCTGGGCAACGTCGGTATATTTCGAGCTAGGTGGACCCTTATTGCGTATCTGTACAACTGAAACTTTTGTGGGTTGTTCCTGAGACTCAAATAGTTCGTCGAAAGGGATGATCAGGTCGGGATCCCATATCAACATGTTTGTATCTCTTGGTGGGTCAATCTCTTCTTGGTCATCAATATTCATAACCAAACTACTTGGATTTTCCATAAGGGAGACTTTGTCTACAAATCAATTGGCCATAAAATTCAAGGCATGTACCCATTGACGGCATCTCTTTCGGAGCGGTTTTCCTGATGATAAGTACAGAAAGAGTAAGACGTAACATTCCTAGATCAGTATTTAAGTTAGCTGGGGGAGGTTCAATTTCTTTGAAAGGATGGTTTCTTTTAAAGAAAGACTTATAGGGCCTTTGGCCTACATTTCCCTCTCTTGTATTTCTCTTCATGTCTATGATCTCGTTTGATAATTTATTAACCATGCATTGTATATCTTCTATATCTCCATTACCTTTTTCGGGAGTTTGTTCAGTTGGTTTCCTCGACAGTCTAGTCAAAAGGAGTCCTCTCCTAGGAGGGGGCTAAGCTTCTTTCTTTACTAGAGAGGCCTGGCCCTCTTTACATCCTTTCATCTGGAATTCTATTGTCTTGGTCTCTTCAAAAAAATTTGTCAGGGTTTTCTTAGTGGCTCTCTTTACAAACATAGAAATAGAATTCGGGAGCACGTTAGCATAAACCTCAATTTGCAACTCCTGAGTTGGTCTGCCGTGGGATGGAATTTGTTTAATATGGTCATGAATATTTGATTTAAATCTTTGACCCTTTCTTTCGGACTCATGGTGGCTACGGACAACTCAGCCATCAGAGATCATGTTGTAGTTTCATCTACAAATTTATCTAGAAAATCTTTCTGGAACTTGGTCTAGCTGGTTATAGATCCTACTGGCATATTAAAATACCATGTTGAAGCTGAATTTTCAAACGTGTAGGGGAAATGTTTGTAGACTACGTCTTCATGTTGAACGTTCATAAGTTTGATCACGAGTATGAACTTCTTGATATGATCTTTACGTAAGCCAGAGGTTTTGGGATCAAACTTAGGCAACAACTTCTCAGAATGTCAGGGAATGTTGTGGATTGGTGCCAAGAGGGCCAAAGTATCTCTGGAAAACTAGGGTTGATTGTTCATAGGAGGGTTCCCCATTTCATAATTATGGTTGTTGTTTCCTTCCATATCTTCAGGCTCCAATTTAAAATCCTCTTCTTCCAAGAAATCATCTGGTTCAGAGACGTTGTCGACTAGCGTTTCGAGTATCAAATCAAGAGGTTCTTGGATTTCAGTATTCGAAAAATCTATTAAGTCTTCTACATAGTGTACAAAAACTTCGTCTGGAGTGCTAACCATTGGTCTTCTTTGTTTTTTTCTTTGAGGGAGTATGGGAGCTAAGGACAACGCATCGATCTGTCGAGCGTAGGCTCTTGTGATTATGCTGAATTGATTTACTTCCTCATGAGGAAGGGCGTAAGGTATCTCAGGGTGAAAATTTTCTTCCTCGAGTTGGGGTGAGTTACCCTCTTCGGGAGTACTCTACCTGTGTGGGTTGTCTTTTGAATGACTAGCCATGCATGTGGGTTGTTACGAATATGTAGGCTGTTTGAAATGCTATATAAAATATATATTCAGCCATTCATTCTCAGGCCCTCCTTCTAGCACCAATTCTATTGATGGGTCTTAAATCCCTTGATTCAACAGTAGGAACCAAACCCACTGCCAAGGCCCAATTAGACTCTGTAGTGTTTAAATATGGAATGTTTCTCTAGATCTTATGATATGGCCAAATTATCGATGGGCTTTGTGTTTTCTTGTGAAGGCTCCTCCTTCAGTTAGGACTATTCTCTTCTCTATTTTATCTTGGGTGGGACTAGTATGAGAAATGAAAGATAGTATAAACCAACTTGACAACAAACAAGATTAAGTTTTAGCTACTAGGGAAGAGGATGAGCTTGGGATAACCCATTGATCAAACATACAGACAATGATTCTATACCACAGACCTATTACTAATACATCAACCATGTGCACATCCAATTATTGTCTGAGAAACTAATTATGTCACATACCCACTAAGCAAATCAAGATTTTTCGTTGATTTCTCAACAATGAGAATCCCCTAAGTTTGTAGCAGCGAAACGCCAAACCCCGACGGGGCTAGTGAGGGGCAATTTTCCCTCTTGGGATCTTGTCTACGTGACCCTATACGGTTTCCATGCACTTAAGCCAACCAAGAGCTTATCGGCCTTTCACGATTTGGGGAATCGTGATACACGACTTCTACCTTTCCCCATTCAAACCCCTGAAACTTTTGAGGTCTCCAAGGTTTCCCTCCACAGGGAGATCAATGACTGTAAGCCTCTCCTGATCCAATGGTATGAATCCTTTTGGGGTTTTGGTACTCGGGAGTTCGAAATTCAACGACTCCAAGACTCTTCGTCATTCAAATCTCCAAATTCCGATATGGAAGGTCATGCAGTCGCGCTCCCAAGCACGTCCGCTCACAGGATCATTCAATCCATCATGAGCCAAAGCGGCTCATTGGATTCCCTGTTGGAATCTCTGTCAGAACCCGATCCACAGGTCCTTCTTTCCCTGCCATGGCCCTTACATACAACCGCTACTCTTTTCACAATGAGAAATGAATATACTTTTGGATTTCGGGGTTTCGTGATCCCCGATGTCAAGAATTCCCTGTTCTCTTGAATCCCCGATCTCCGATGAGCCAATTCATCGATATGGTCCCTTACGTGTTAGCCCTCCTGGCTAAAATCCTGGCCCACATGACCACTATCTCACAAGACCGCAGCCTTATCTCCTGTCAGGTTTTCAGTCTTTCCAATGCCGAAATGTACTCGTCCTCAGGATTTGCGATCCGTCAAATCCCGATATGTTGATATAATGATAGTTGGCCCTACAATGGACGCTTTTCACTTTGTCGGGATTCTGGATTTCGCAATTCCGAAGTGTATGGACTTCTTGTCCATAGGATTCCCGATTTCCCGATGGATGACTTTCCTTTCGGGACTTTTCCCAAATGCTCTGATTGTCGCCACGCGTCCTCCTATGATGGATGGTCTTGATTGCTTCTCGTGATTTCAGAGTTTCCGCTGCTGAAATATTCCAGCATCTTGTCCCTTCGATCTCTGAAATTTCGACGGGCTCCCGATCTTGCCCACGTGTCCTCCTATGATGGACGGCTCATATTGATTCCAGGATTTTAACTATGAAAATTCCCAACCTCATGTCATCGTGACTCCCGATTTCATGAATGTCGATATCCCGATGGCCACACCTCTCATCGGGACTTTTAACCTCCTGTTCACGAGGGCTTAACCCTCATGCATAACTTTAATAGATCCAATGGTTGTCGGGGTTTTCTAGCTAAGATCTAACGGCTCAGATCTGTCCCACCTCGCGCACTCTTCCACTACTTCATGGATGTGGAAAAATCAATGGTCCAGATGTTCTCATGGACCTTGGGGGTCTACGATCCCGATTTCCTCACTATTCACGAAGATAGAGGAAAAGGGGCAAGGTATGTAATTCCCTTGTTTCTTTCGTCAATCTAATCGGTCGTGAATGACCATGGGTCTTCTGACGGAATTTCATCTGTCGATCGATACTTATCCCTATGCTGCTACTTCAGGATCTTAAGAGGGTCATTCCTCCTTGTACAGGGTTGTTAAGACTTCAACATTCAAGTCCTTTTTTCAGGTTCTTGGTAAACCTTTCCAAGGAGGGAATCTCTGTAAAGAGATCTATTCCGGGGCATCCCTGGAGACAGGCAAGGGGAAACAACTTCCCGAGAGCGGGCTGGAAGTCTGACTAGGTTCAACTTATGCATAATTAAATTCATTTATCAACATAAGCCATGCGTGGTTTTTCTATTATAAGCATATACAACTACTAGTACTGATCAAAATACTACACAGACATTCTTAAAATGAAAACATTTACAGTTCTGCAGCTTATGAGCATAATTATTAAAATACATATATTTCAAGGTGCCAGAGGCAAAACACTTATCAGAAATAACACCAGGGTTAAAAAATTGTTGAGAGGGGTTCTCGTTTCCACCCAACCGTAGGCTTAGCGACTCCCAATGGATTTACCACTACCCACCCCCGAGATGAGACCACGATGTTGTGAGACTGCATCTCCGTCTGCCGGTGACCAGGAGTGAAGGTTGCAATCCCTCCTCTCTGCTATCACTCACTCTGCATATTTTGAGAGTTCTCCCCTCGCGTCTGCCTCCAATCACTTCTACCCGATGCCTTATCCTCTAGCGAGGTTGCATGTGGAGTGATTACCCTCACGTTGATCAAGCCTGACAGCTCTACGGATGGGAGGTTCACCTCCCATCCCTCATTAAACCATCTACCTACCAGCCTGTGAGACATTTAATTCAGGGCCAATGAGCCACTTTTGGTTCTCCGGGCCAGTGGAGTCCAAATATGGTATTAATTCTCGGTGGAAGTTAACGCCACCTTTCTAGGTGCCTTCCACCGCCATCGTGGTCTCTTTTTTCTACACATCCCCTCTCAGCAGTCCTATAATAAAATTCATAATGTTATTCACATTCATTGACCTTTTCCACAAGGTCCATTTACATCACATATTTACATTTATGAGTTTGCCATAGTTCTTGTCCAATCTCGTTATTTTTACAAACTGGGGGAAATAGGGTGTTACAATTCCCTCCCCCTTAAAAGGAACATCGTCCTCGATGTTATTATCTACTAACATGAATTGCATGTACAGAAGTAAACAAAATCAGATATGCCTGTCTCATGGCATCCTCCATTTCCCATGTAGCCTCATCTGGGCCAAAATGTTTCCACTGCACCTTGACCTATGCAATGGTTCTATTTCAGAGTGATGTTTCCTTTCTGTCTAGTATGCATTGGGGTTCTGGTAGAAATTATCCCTATGGTTCCACCTGGATCACAAAACAATCAATTATATGATTAGCATCATGTACATATTTCTTCAATAATGAAACATGGAAAACATTATGTGCTTTTATTGTGGGAGGAAGTGCTAGCCGATAGGCTACAGGTTCCACTCTATCTAGAACCTCAAAGGGTCCACAATACTGGGGTGCCAACATGGCACAAGCTCCCATTTTCAGGGAACTCCTTCTGGGCTTAATTATGAGATATAAATGGTCTCCCATTCTGAACTCTCTTGGAGTTCTCTTTTGGTCAACATAACTTTTCTGTCGGTTCTGGGCGATCTGCAGATTTTGTTTTATCTGAGCTACTTGTTGTTCCATTTCTTTCAGCATGTTGGGTCCAAAAGAAATCCTATTTACAGGATTACTCCAGCTGATTGGAGTATTACATGGCCTACCATAGAGGACCTCGAAGGGACTCATGTTTAAGGATCCTTGGTAGCCGTTGTTGTAGGCGAATTCTACCAATGGCAGGTAGTCTTCCCATTTCTTGGGTTGATGCATTACATGCATCCTTAACATATCCTCTAATACTTGATTCACTCTTTATGTTTGTTCATTGGTTTGAGGGTGATAGGCGGTGCTAAACAACAATTTGGTCTCCAATCCAGCCATCAGTGATTTCCAAAAATTGGAAGTAAATTTTGTGTCTCTGTCAGATATTATCTCTCTCGGCATATTGTGCAGTCGGAATACCTCTTTCATGAATATCTGCGCGATATCTATCGCCTTGCAGGTTGATTTGACAGGGATGAAATGAGCGGACTTTCTCAATTTATCCACCACCACCATAATGGCATCGTTCTGTTTGGTTGAGGTTTGTAATCCAGTGATAAAATCCATGGAGATGGTTTCTCATTTCCATTCTGGGATGGGTAAAGGGTGTAATAGTCCTGTTGGGTGTCGATGTTCTTCTTTAACCTGTTGGCACTCTATGAATTGGGCCAAATATTTGGCTATGTCCTACTTCAATCCAGGCCAATAAAATTGTTTCCGGGTGGCAGTGATCATTTTTTGGTATCCTGGGTGACCAGTGTATGGTATTTTATGTAGTTCATCCATAATGAACCTCTTCAAGTTGTCAACATTTGGAATGTACAATCTATCTTTGTAAGTGAGAAGACCTCCTTTGGTCATCTGGTAGCCTTCATACTTTACTTCAGAGGGTTCTTGCTATAGGTACAGGGTCACAGTTTGAATGAAGGGATCTGTTTCTTATGCATTTCTGACTCGGTTCTTGACATCTATCTCGCAGGTACTCATCGCTACCAGGTGAATTGTTTTCATGCTTTTGCTAAGGGCATCGACCACCCTATTTTCCTTCCCTTTAATGTGTTTGATTTCAAAATCAAATTCGCTAAGGAGGTGTTAGCGGCCGGAAGTCACTCCTGGATTGCTAGCAGGAGCAGAGCCCGACGCCCATCATTTTAATGTCACGATTTGTTTAAGGGTGATCAAATGGAGGAAGACTCAGAACAACATCGTGTCAACTCAGAAACCAGACTAGGCATGCATGAAAGAGTGAGGTCTTGATAAACTCCAAACAGTGGGTCGTAGTAAAAGGGTGAGTAGGTGGAAGACTTATGCAAGGAGGGTGCAAAGGTCTATCACAGACATCCGGTTTGCAACAGACTGAAGAAGAATGCATTCGAACACAAAATCCTTTCACATTCAAATACAAATACCAGAAAACACAACAATGTCATGAAAAATCCTTTATCATGACAAGATTGCTAAGTTCACGTGAATCCTTCAACTACGAACTCTCTGGCATAAGACGAAACCAAATGGAAAGAAATAAGAACTGTTTGTTATAAACCAAGAAGTCTCAAACACAGAGGCATCACCAGGAAACCAGATTATTTTCTGAAACTTTACAGTCGGGAGCTTAGCTCTACCATCGATAGATACAAAAATGGAAAAAATGCCTACATATACTCAAAACAACAATAGCGGTGGAACCAAGAAAATGCATTGAAAGATTTGCGTCTACATGGATTCTGACAGTCAACATCTGAAAAGATCATGCAACTCATGTCAGATGCAATCTTAATTGTTTGACAGTTCCAACGGTGAATCGACGTGCCTTAAATTCATGGCCCTGCTCTCCCATAAAGGCGGAGGCGATATCTAACCACCACCAACTGCTTCAATAACTGCTTCTTGGGATTGAGAACGGCTCAGCCAACTCAGCTTCTCGGGATGGGGAAGACTTCTCGCGCTGCCACCTGGAACAACTAAATAGCTTGAGGGACGGGCATGGAGGCCAGCGCGGATGACACGGTGCATGAGGATGGTGGTGCCGGGCTATAAGGGCGTCGACGACGTGACGAGATGAAAGAAGGATGACAGACGACGATTGACGACGGAAGACATCAGGTGAAAGGGAGAAAGGCGGGAGGAATGAATTCACCTACGGGTGAGAGGCTGACATGGATGGGAGTGGGACACGTGGCAAGGGACGAGTGGGTGGTGAGAAGAAGGTAAGACCATGCGGACCAGAGAGGATGAGGTGAATGGATGACACACGACAGTAGGGGAAAGGTGGAAGGGAAGATGAAATGACAGGAGGAGGGCCCACACTGGTTAAGCATCGGGCAACTGGGATGGGCAGGGCTGCACGAGCGCCATTGATCCGGGCGCCTCGATCGTGGTTGTCGGAAAGCTGCATATCGAATTCCGGACCCCCCCCCCTCCGCTTAAAGGTAGAAAGGAGGGGGGGGGTCCGGAATGGTCTTCATCGCCGTTGATCCGGGCACGCTGATCTGAACCATTGGAGAGGTGCGCCCC
>ML790146.1:38374-60987 GCA_009831015.1 Picea engelmannii | reverse complement strand
GCTGTTCTACACTGCATCAACAACTCACAAAGAGAAAAATCAGGGATTGACCTCATTTTGAGGAAACAACCCACTTATCTTGCAACAGAACTTAACTTGCTATTTTTAGATTATTTGATCCATGTTTTTAGGATCAAAGGACTTTTATGTAATTGCTATAAATATTAGATTAGAAGAGGACACAAAGGTTCGATTCTGGATACAGTAATGCACTTTGTACTCAGACTTTTCATTTGGTAATACAGATCACAGGTTTCTTTCCATTTTGGTGGCAGTTTTTCATATTTCTTCTTCACTATTATATTGTTGTCAAACCTTGAATAGTTGTTATCCTATTGTTTGGTTCATGACATTATAATCAGTTTTTTTAGTTGTTTATTAGACCCTGCTTTACACTGGTTTATGAACAATCTTTTCTTCATCCACCGAAAGTTATTTTACTGTTTAACCAATCTTGGAGAGCACTGTCTATTTGTTTATCATTTTGATGTCTGAATTCCATAAGTTGAATTGAGTTATCCCATTGATCCACCTTTACAAAATACAAAAACATTCATTTATTAAGTTACCAAGCACCTTTGGTCTACAACCACAAAGGGTTTCTTGGAGTGCTAGCACTTCCAACCAGATGGAAGCTTTTCCATTCAGATTGAAAGTGGCCACTCGGGACTTCAAATTCTCTGAAAAATCATGGACTTTGAAATATTTCTTCAGCCCAAGTAGCCAGGCCTCGGCTTCCTCTCCCTTATTTATCTCACCGTCAAAGGAGGGAGGTTTGGCCTTTCTGAATTCCTCAAATTTATGACTCTTGGAAGTCTTTTGCTTCTTCTATTTTCTTCGAGAATAGGAACTGGTCCTGCTACTGGAAGAGCCTTCTGAATCGCCATCTTCCTTCTATGTGGAATTGTCTGGCACTAGTCCTTTACCTTTGAGGTGGACCTTTCTTGAGGTGCTTCTCTCAGTATGGCCACTAATACGACCATGTTTCTACATTTCGGGTTCATGCTACATTTGTCGTTGTATGTCGGATAAGATCTGTAGTAAAACTGCATTAATTTCAGTTTGATTTTCTTGTTCTTTCATCATCCTTTCATTGTCAGCCTTGCAGCTTTGCAATTCAACCATGAGACTCCTCACCGTCTCAGCTAGATCTGGAGGGGTTCCTATTTCTCTTCTTTCGTCAGACTCTTTCTCTTAGTTGTGGGAGCCTTCTCCCACCTCTTGGTGAGTCACCATTTTCTGCATCTGTAAATTCCCGTGGCTAATCGTCCGCTTGGTGAAAAGACAAACATTGGTTATTAGTCAAGAGTTAAATACATTTTTATAACCTGCGCATAAATTCATATTTTTACATGTATACCCATATAACGGGGTTTTTTTCATTTGGGCCTTAATCCTTATCTATCCGCCATATTAACACTAAAACAGGACAAGGAAGTTCATGTCTCAAATTACAGTTTCATCCTGCAATCCTTTTCCTTAAGGAAAACAAAAAGAAAAATGCAGATGACAGTGTCTCCTTCTGCGGCTCATGCCTGAGCCCAAGCAGGCCAAGTGTTGTAACCATGCTATGATACCACTTTTTCACATACCCACTAAGAAAATCAATCTTTTTCGTTGATTTCTCAACAATGAGAATCCCCAAAGTTTGCAGCAACGAAATGCCAAACCCCGACGGGGCTAGTGAGGGGCAAGTTTACCTCTTGGGGTCTTGTCTACGTGACCCTATACGGTGTCCATGCGCTTAAGCTAGCCAAAATCTTATCGTCCTTTCATGATTCAGGGAATCGTGATACATGAATTCTACCTTTCCCCATTCAAATCCCTGAAACTTCCGAGGTCTCCAAGGTTTCCCTCCACAGAGAGATCTACGGTCGTAAGCCTCTCCTGATCCAACGGTATGAATCCTTTCGGGGTTTCGGTACTCGGGAGTTCGAAATGAAATGACTCCAAGACTCTTCGTCATTCAAATCTCTGAATTCCGATATGGAAGGTCATGCAGTCATGCTTCCAAGCACGTC
This sequence comes from Picea engelmannii, assembly GCA_009831015.1. Lineage (NCBI taxonomy): Eukaryota > Viridiplantae > Streptophyta > Pinopsida > Pinales > Pinaceae > Picea > Picea engelmannii. The sequence continues at coordinate 58,966 of ML790146.1, read as the reverse complement.
CGCTCACAGGATCGTTCAATCCATCATGAGCTGAAGCGGCTCATTGGATTCCCTATTGGAATCTCTGTTAGAACCCGATCCACAGGTCCTTTCCCTGTCGTGGCCTTTGCATACGACCGCTACTCTTTTCACAATGGGAAATGCATATACTTTTGGGTTTCGGGGTTTCGTGATCCCTGATGTCAAGAGTTCCCTGTTCTCTTGAATTCCCGATCTCTGATGAGCCAATTCACCGATATGGTCCCTTACGTGTTAGCCCTCCTAGCTAAACTCTTGGCCCATGTGACCACTATCTCACAAGACCGCAACCTTATCTCTTGTCAGGTTTTTGGTCTTTCCAATGCCGAAATGTACTCATCCTTAGGATTCGCGATCCACCGAATCTCGATATGCCAATATAATGACAGTTAGCCCTACAATGGACACTTTTCACTTTGTCGGGATTCCGGACTTCACAATTCCGAAGTGTATGGACTTCTTGTCCACGAGATTTCTGATTTCCTGATGGATGACTTTCCTTTCGGGACTTTTCCCAAATGCTCTGATTGCCGCCATGCGTCCTCCTATGATGGATGGTCCTGATCACTTCTCGTGATTTCATAGTTTCCGCTACTGAAATATTCCGGCATCTTGTCCCTTCAATCTTCGAAATGCCGACAGGCTCCTGATCTTTCCCACGTGTCCTCCTATGATGGATGGCTCATATTGATTCCAGGATTTTCACTATGAAAATTCCTAAACTCATGTCATCGTGACTCCCGATTTTATGAATGTCGATATCCCGATGGCCACGCCTCTCGTCGGGAATTTCAACCTCCTGTTCACGAGGGCTTAACTCTCATGCATCTCTTTAACATATCTAACAACTGTCGGGTTTTTCTAGCTAAGATCTAACGGCTCAGATCTGTCCCACCTCGCACACTCTTCCACTACTTCATGGATGTGGAAAAATCAACGGTCCAGATGTTCTCATGGACCTTGGGGGTCTACGATCCCGATTTCCTCGCTATTCATGAAGATAGAGGAAAAGGGGCAAGGTATGTAACGCCCTTGTTTCTTTCATCAATCTAATCGGTCATGAATGACCATGGGTCTTCCGATGGAATCTCGTCCATCGATCAATACTTATCCCTACACTGCTACTTCAGGATATTAAGAGGGTCATTCCTCCTTGTACAGGGTTGTTAAGACTTGCACATTCAAGTCCTTTTTCTAGGTTCTTGGTAAACCTTTCCAAGGAGGGAATCTCTGTAAAGAGATCTATTCCGGGGCATCCCTGGAGACAAGTAAGGGGAAACAACTTCCCGAGAGCGAGCTGGAATTCTGACTCAGTTCAACTTATGCATAATTAAATTCATTTATCAACATAATCCATGTGTGGTTTTTCTATTATAAGCATATACAACTACTAGTACTGATCAAAATACTACACAGACATTCTTAAAATGAAAACATTCACAGTTCTGCAGCTTATGAGCATAATTATCAAAATACATATATTTCAAGGTGCCAGAGGAAAAACACTTATTAGAAATAACACCAGGGTTAAGCAATTGCTGAGAGGGGTGCTCGTTTCCACCCAACCGTAGGCTTAGCGACTCCCAGCGGATTTACCACTAGCCACCACCGAGCTGAGACCACGATGTTGTGAGATTGCATCTCTGTCTGCCAGTGACCAGGAGCGAAGGTTGCAATCCCTCCTCTCTGCTATCACTCACTATGCATATCGCCAAAGTTCTCCCCTCGCGTCTGCCCCCAATCACTTATACCCCACGCCTTATCCTCTTGCGAGGTTGTGTGTGGTGCGATTACCCTCACACTGATTAGGCCTGAAGGCTCTACGGATGGGAGGTTCACCTCCCATCCCTCATTAAACCATATACCTACCAGCCTGCGAGACATTTAATTCAGGGCCAGTGAGCCGCTTTTGATTCTTCGAGCCAGTGGAGTCCAAATACGATATTAATTCTCTATGGAGTTAACGCCACCTTTCTAGGTGCCTTCCACCGCCACCGTGGTCTCTTTTTTTTGCACATCCCCTCTTAGCATTCCTGCAATAAAATTCATAATGTTATTCACATTCATTGACCTTTTCCACAAGGTCCATTTACATCACATATTCACATTTATGAGTTTGCCATAGTTCTTGGCTAGTCCCATTATTTTTACAAACTGGGGGAAACATGGAGTTACAAATTATCAGAAATAAAGAACATATGTAATAAGATAATGGAAAGGAAAATAATTCATCTACCATAACCATTCATCACATAATAACATAACGATTCATTTTCATCATTAAAGCCAAGAACATTAAAACATTGCACCAGATAACTTGACAACATAATTAATGTCTCTTACTCATTACTGCATCGTTCATGAAACATGATAGGAAGTAGTTCTTCTCCAAGTCCAACCATATGCATTTGATGAAAACAATTTGTCTTTGGTCCAGAAGGATTTCTCAATTCATAGCAGCTTCAAAATAATTCTTAACAACCAGAAAGAAAGAGTTCTTACAACAACCATTGACCCTGGTTAATTGTTCGATGTATTTATTTATAATATAAAGTTTAACTAAAATTAACGGCTAAGTGTAGTTTAATCAAAGCAAAAATCATCACTTGGCCTCATCTTCTAATAGTTTCTTTAATAGTCAACCTGAGATATCTCTTGAAAAGGGTGATTTCTCTTGTATTCAGACCAATTGATAAATAGTTCTTCACAAGTTTGGGCCCATGGAAATCTGTGTTGTTCCATTGGAGCTGCATATATTCCCCTAATGTCCATTGCATGTGCCCGATACTTTACTAGACTGGAGTCCAACTGCTGTAGCATGGTTCGGGCTCTGATTGGATTTTCTGCAAATTGTTTCACTTTCCCTGGTCTTGCATCGGTCATCTTTACAAGTTCTTTGGCCCATAGAGAATATTCTTTGTCATGCGACTCCACTATGTCACTCAAGTCGACAAAGTTGTCGGGGGTACCAAACTTGGGGAGTCTGTTATCTTTCATTACTTTATTAATTTTCTCCCAGTGCTTCTTACATCTGATCCACTACTCTTGGATTTATCGGTGTGGGTCCCAAGATATCTTAGCCCAGTACTTGGCTGACATCTTCATATGGTTAAGAATATTTTTTCCAACCATCCAAATGCCATGTTCTTCCTTGTCTCATCTGTGCTAGAATGCCTCAATGTACTCGAGTCTTTCTACTTATTGTTGCACCCTTTCGTACCATTGCTCCATATCCTTGCATGTCGTGAATGCCATGAGAGTGTCCTCCTGGAACTCAACTATTTTCACAGTTAACATGTGTCATTCTTTATTGAATTCGTTGTAAACTTCCTCAAACTCACCTTTTAGGTACACAATAGTCTACATGGTGCCTTTATATTATTCAACCAGATGATGCAAGTGTTCTAGCTCCTTTAGGGAAGTGGCTAGTTCCTTTTCGTCTCTCTTAGCTCTATCTAGGGTGGCATCCAAGATTGCCTTTCCCACGCCGAGAAGTTCAGGTGTCCAGGCGTCTGCCATGATGATCAAGTTCTCCACTGTAATAACCAAGATGGAGTGATCCAACGTGATCCTTCTTTTCTTTGTCATCCTTTGCATGATGGCCTTTCTCTTTTGATCATAGGATATGGCATAGATATCCACTGCCTCATCTACTAGCTCTGGTATCTCTTGATCACCCCATGTGAGCGTGTTTCCCAAACTGTCGATGGTGTATACTCATTCAATATTGGGTTCTTGAACTTCCTCATTGTGCCTCGTAGGTACAGCCTCTACTTGTCACTCATTGGGGATTTGATTATTGGGCAGAATAAATACGTCGGGTACATACACGTTACTTACTTGCTTGTTGTCCACAGAATCGTTAATTTCCTTTTGCGGAGATGCTTTGTTTGTCTCCTCTGGTTCAGGCTTGTCCTTTAGACCTGCTTCAGTCCTCAATGTATTGGGTCCCTTTGTTTCAAGGCCAGGTTTGGATTTTGTTTACTTTTGAGGGACCTATTTTGTTTAAACTTCGAGCTCCGTGGAAGAAGTCTTCTCAGAACCCTTTTCCTCTTAGACACACATAGGGGTGTTGTGAGATGAATCTGGGCTCTCATCGTCACTATATATATTTATAATCTTTCTCCGAGGATTAGGCACTCATGTTACTACTGACACTATGCCTGTCTCTGGTTGATTCATCCCATCTTCCGGTGTTCTTGTCGGTGATGCAATGGATTCTGAGCCATCAGACCCGTTGATGTTACTAATGTTTGTGGAATCGGGGCCGCCTGGCTCTGTTGAGCCTCCTTCTCAGATATCAGTTGGAAGACTAGGTGTTATGATGAGGTATAGTTTATCCTACATCCACTTCATTAGAAGTTGGGCCTACTACCATAGAAGTTCCCCCATCCCTTGTTTAACTTCAACCTCGGGGGAATCCCTGATTTTTACTGGAGATTCCTGATAAACTTTTTCCACTTCGATGGCTTCTTGAGGGTCACCCACCACTTCACCCAGTTCTGATGCTATCATCCCTTCTTGGGTCCTGATAATTTCTTTCTCCAAGTTCGTCGCTTGCTCTTCCCAACTCATGGCCTTGAACTGGGTTGTTCTAGGATCAGCCATCCTTTCCACCACCTCATTCCAGTCTTGATCATTTTTGGTGAAAAATTCATCTTCAAACCATTCATGGGCATAAGGTCAATAGGATGATACCTGTGATGCATGTTTTAGGACTAGACCTTTGGGATCATGCTTGAGAAAATGACCAGTTTGGAACCATAATTCCAATTGACTTAGCCCTTCTTGCTTAGCATGTGCGGTGTCTTTGACCATGCAAAAGCCAATATGAAACCCATAAGGTATGAAGGCCCACTTCTTGTCCTTTACTAATGTGCCATTATAACCTTGCAAAATGGTCTGATAGAAAAGTTTCCCCAACACTAGTCGATCAGAGACATATACAGGTAACCAATGGGGTGCCCCTATAGCACCGAATACCCTGATGTAGGTTTTGCGCTCATCTAGATACCAGTGAACTACCCTCGATATAACCTTTTTTTCTTCAGCTGACAGCCTTGGGAACTCTTTTTTGAATAGTAAAACATAAATGCGTGCAATGACCTTGTCATAGATAAGAGAATAGGATTTCTTGTACCTTTTTTCCCATAAAATGTTGAATTCTACATGGACCGGGAGATGAGAGGAGTGCCAGTTTATTTTCATTCCAAAGAAAATGTTCCTAGCGTAGATGACATCCAATAGATATGAGGCCATGTAGAAGGAGAGTTTTTCTCCCTCTTTCAGCATCTGGGCTTGTCATATGCAAGTGCTCTGTTGTTTGGAGATGATGGAACCCAAATTGAAGCTTGTGCCTGAAATGGCTACCATATAAGCTAGAGGCATCCAAGCCTCTGAAAACTGGGAGCAATATTTCTCCCCATGCAACCTGTAGAGAAGAGCCATCAGGTATATGTATGGTTCCCTTAGATTGGACATCGGATACCAACCAAAAGTTCGGTTCCTGAATTTTTTGTCTTCCCTCCACCATGACGTCATGATTTTGCTGGTGTCATGTGTTGCATAGAAACATACTATGAAATCAGTGTTCAACTTTTCTTCTATCTCCCTAAGCTTGTAGTAACTCTGAACCTCTGATGGCAAGAAAATCCCAACACACCCTCCATTATCGTCATTAATAAAACATTTTTGTGCATCAGCATGGTCAATGAGCCACTTTAGGAGCTCAATGCAAGGAAACATCGGAGTCTAGCTTGCCACCATGTGAATATACACCCTACATACATTTGGAAGGACATCATCATCGCATCTTCTTGCATCAGGATTGTTGTGCGGGGTATACTCGAGGGGTTCTTCCTTCTTGATTTTCTTAAACAATTCCTCCCAGCGAGGGAATGTTGTTTTGGTCCCAATGTTCGCCTCTATGTCTCCAAAGTCTGGGGGCTGGACAAATACCTTCTTAGTGATCATCTTAATGATGGGCACTGGTTTTGGAGCGAATTCAAATTGCCTTGAAACCGTTAGGGAGGAGCCTTCTATGGATCATTAGCCTTGCTCTTATGTGTGTTCTGAACTCCTTGTCGCGCAGAATAGGATCATACACGTTGACTTAAAATAATATAAAGGGAGAGATCCTATCAGTCATATCAATCTGTTAATACGAGTAATGAATTAATTCAAAACAAAATCTCGTCGGATCTTTGTAAATAAATTATAACTGGTTGACGAAGGAGGCATGGAGGGACATGCATTGTATAAACAAGATTAAATGGTCTCTTTTGATTTGCACACAAAAAAGCAACTAATGCTCGATCCACAAATTAACTAACATCTTAAATGTGTCGTACCTAACCTATCTAAGGGACAAAACGTCTCATCACGTTGGGTCCCTACGATGTACAGATCGGGGATCGGCTACTATCCTTGTGTGTATTTCCATTGATATACTCTTGGTAGATACTTACGATGCCGATGGTATTGGGGATCGATGGTCGTGAAAAATTTAAGTGTGTAGCTTCTTGGTGAGTTATCATCTTTGTAATTTCTTGATGCCAAAAATGTTTCGGGGGTCATCGATGGGCGATATTATTCCTTTACTCACGCAATGATTACTCTTTCATTTTTCTACCGAAGCCGAACGGATCGATATTTGGTGATATCGTTAGTGGATTTTATTCGTGGGGACGAGAAAACCTACTTTTGCCGACACCGATGAATATCGGTGCTCAAATATTTTGAACTTCTCAAGCGATTCTCGTCACTTTTAATCTTTCCCGATGCTGAATGTCTTGAGCATGTTGGGGAAAAATTTAGACTGTCAATTTCTTCAGTAGTTGTTAACTCCCTTTTAAAGTTAAGATGATTTTGATCCGGATTATTTTCGGCATGAAATGAGAGTGGAGATATAATAAAGAAATGCACAGAGATATCACAGATATTCAATAATATAACATAAATGTATCATATATGCAACCATAAAAATAGATATACAGTAATACATGATTTCTATTAATGAAAGAAATGTACAGAGACTGTAAAATACAGAGTGAAAGACTCGCTAGAATGGTAGCATCTTATATCTGAGAAGAGATGCGACGGCTACTCGCATTCACAAGAATATGATTACAATCAGGCTATGAAGAAATTTTTTACAATAAAAAAGAATGCCAAAAACTCTAGACATCCAAAAACCTAACCCTAGAAGATAAAGCGCCAAAATTCATGTGGGCCCCGTTTGGGTAAGTTAATGGATTAACTTCCCTGGGTCGTAACTTTTGCATAGGATCTCTGATTTAGGCGTATGATAGCTTGTTGGAAAGGTATCATAGAGGATATTCATTTTGGGGCCTCAATTATGTCGTAGGCTATCATTCAAAACCTCTATCTCGAAAAACCTTCATTTGGGCCCTTAAATTGGCCCCAAAATTTAAAAACTACTAAAAATAGTAAATTGCCAAAATTGCCAGAAAATTGTTTTGGGCCAGTTGGAAAAGGTGGGTGGCCACCAATATCCACCTGGATCAAATTCTTTATATGTTCAAGAATAATTTAAACAATTCAAACAATTAAAACATAAAAGATAAGCACATGCAACAGTTTCATACTAAAGTGGAAACAGATAGTGCAAAAAATCAAGTGGTACCCAAAAAGTAGAAATGGACATAGACTTTTTAGGGTGTGTTGAGTGCTCAATAGGGTCATAATTAAATAATAACTAACAGTTTGGACCCCCTTGTGACTCCCCTAGTTACAACAATCATTACATCATAACATAATCCATTTGTTAAGTAAACACACCCCTTGTATCTCCCTTCAAAACATATTTCCCTTTGACCATTTTATCACATAAAACTTGAAAATAATTCATAATAATACTCATATATCCAAAATAAAACATGTTTTCCAAATTCCATGGATTCCACTGTCATAAAACAATAAATGACATAAAAATCAAAACAAATATTTTCTAGTCTGTGAAGCAACCCTTCCTTGGTTGTTGTTGTCACCTCCTGATTTCCCTGAAATTGCCTTGATATGGGAAGAACCTTTAGGATTTATCTCACTAATTACATGGGAACAATGATCCATTGGATGCATCCATGAAGACATCGATTTGTCAGAGTCATCATAGGATGAGGAAGGGGCAACGACAACTTTTCCTTTATCAGATGCATGGTGGGCTTCAGTCTTCAATCTCTTGCTGGCATGGGAGGATTGCTCTAGCGAGTGGTTAGGGGAAGCTTGGGAAATGGGGTTCAAAGGTGGGGGAGCATGCAAGGTTAATTTTGTCTAGCCATGGTTTTGGGATACTGTCAAGTGAACAATCTCCTCCCACCCATCATTTTTCAGGACTTCAGGTTGTAAAGAGACATGAGGAGGAACAGTTATACAGGGGTCTTGAGGGGCTTGGAAGGGAGTACTTTTAGGCCTTGGTTGGGCTATTACCTATCCAATCATATTAAAAAAACCATCATGGAACAATTGTCCAAGATCTTCATAATCAACATCAAAATGTATTGAGAACCTAGGCCTCCTTGGGCCTCAATTCTAGTTACCTCTACCTCTGTTTCCCCGGCCATGGCTTCCCCGACTAAAAAAAATCATCCTACATATGTTAACAATTAGAAAATAGTCTTTTAAATAACCATGCATGAAAACTCCTTAAAAATATGAAATAGATTTGGCTCAGAATGTATCAGGCTCATGCAATCCAATCCATACAAATTGTTTTAATGTTAATCAATGAGTAGGGGGGTGGAAAAAATGTTCATGGATACATGAGGGGTTTGTAATTTGCGAAAAAAAATGATATAATGAAAGAGAACATATATGGTCACTACTCAATAATAACAACAATCAACTATAATCAAACTAATAAACCTCACTGCAATCCACATAGAATTCTACCATTTCTATCCAATATAACACAAAACCTTTCTTAGTTGTGATCAATATCAAAACAGGGGGTGAAAAGTGAATATGGGATATGTAAGGGGGTTGTAGTTAGCGTAAAATGAGATAATTAGAGGGGAAAAAATGTTTATTGTTCATGAAATTAATCAAGCAATCCATAACATCAACCAACAATCATATGACTGAGTAGTAATTCCTGTGTATTTAAATAGTTCATTATTCAATAATAAAATATCCAATACAAAGACATTACGAAACACAAGTACTTCACAAAATTTGTAAGAGGTTCTATTCCTTTTATTCGTACATTCTGCATGTTATAACAGTCAACAACAACACTCAATCTGTAACCATCAACATCCATCATTTCCATACATTTCCCCAATCCATGTCTGTATTTGAAAGTAGTGTTTCCAAGAAATAATAATGAAGACTCTACTTCTGTTAATAGAGCCAATTGAGATCTTGTAATGATATTAGTTACTATATATTAACATTAATTCTTTTTAAAAGGGGTGGGTTGTTTTCTCTCCTTTGAGCCCATAGCCCGAGCTACGAAGAAGTAGGCCTAAAAGTCCAACAAAGGCATTTTTTCCAAGGATGTGGCCGTGAGCACATCATGCAGCACATAAAATCTCCATTTCAAGCTTAAAATGTTAGCAGACGCACGATCCAGTGTCTGACAACAAGGACCAATTGATGGAATAGATCGTCGGTCGATGGATATTTGCGGTCGATGGAATTGTGCCATGTTTAACACAGGAATTGGGCCTGCGATATCACCGAAGAAGTTCAGGGTTGTTCGATCAAGGAGGGACACATGGTGCATGATCGAGATCTATTACCACTTCGCCCATCATGACTTTGAAGAGAAAGGATCAGCTCCCTCCCATCCATGAAACGCAAAGTGCCAAAGGTGTCCAGGATTCGGGCCCACAGTACCACTGAAGAAGTTTAGGGTCATTCAATCAAGGAGGGACACGTGGCGCACAATTGGGCTCTATCGCCACTTTGCCCATCATGACTTTGAAGAGCAAGGATCAACTCCCTCCCATCCATGAAATGTGAAGTGTCGAAGGCATCCAGGATTTGGGCCCACAGTACCACCAAAGAAGTTCAGGGCCATCCGATCAAAGAGGGACAGGTGGCACATGATTGGGCTCTGTCGCAGCTTCACCCATCGCGACCTTGAAGCACTTTTTCTCTACAACTGGGATCCTCTAAATGTGAAGTGTTGAAGGAATCTAGGATTCGGGCGCAAAGTATCACTGAAGAAGTTCAGGGTCGTTTGATCAAGGAGGGACACGTGGTGCACGATTGGGCTCTATCGCCACTTTTCCCATCATGACTTTGAAGAGAAAGGATCAACTCCCTCCCATCCATGAAACGCGAAGTGTCGAAGGTGCCTCTAGGTGCTGGCCCATGGTCATAGCACTGGGTCATATGGAAAAGGGACAAAGTGGATGAAGGGACATGGAGCCAATGCATTCAAGGAAAAATGATCATGGCCGTCAGTTTTAGAGCCGATCCAACCGTTGATTCTGGAGGTCTGTTTCATGAGATTGGGCACCAGGAAATTTGAAGGCAGGGGAAGTAGAAATCCCTGAAAGAAGAAATTTTGAAGTGCCCTTGAGATAGGTTCTAGGTCATGACCCTGGGTTACATTGATGGCAGTGCTAGAAGAAAGGTAGGCTAGCCTCCGAGCCTTAGGGAGAAGGCATGTGGTCTTCTCCTGAGGGTATCGTCTCGGCCACTCCCTAGGGAATCAATTAATGAAAATCAAGCAGGTAGGTGAAACCTCAGCTCAAGCCATAAATGGAAGGTATGGGAGGCCTGGAGCAATCAGCCTGTGGTACCCTTGTGTGTAGGTCCCCCCCCCCCTTGCAAGAGCCATACTGAGTTAAGGTGGCATCTGACAAAGGATTTCCATTCAGGTTTGACTAAAAAGATGCCATGCCTTGGAGGTTCGAGAACGCCTCTGTTGGGCAAATTTTTCTGAGTATATATACTCAGTTTTTCTATTTTGTAATCATCGATGGTTGAGCTAGGCTCCTGATTGTAAAGTTTCTGAGGAAGCTCTGGTTATGTATTTTGATTTGAGACTGTCAAATTAATGGAATTTAGCTTCTTTTTCCTTTTTATTTTTGTTTTTTATCTTTTTAAAACACTCGGGATTGGAGGATCCAGTCGAGGGTTGCATATTGTAGGATGATGTATGGTTGGTCACTGGAATCTCTACACCAGTCTTAAGTAGTCTCCCACGTTGTCTTTTTCATCTTACACTGAATGATTCAGACTTGGAGGAGCTAGTCGAATGGTTGTGGCTGCATAGTATGATAGGTTTGATCAGTGTGCAGTTATCACTATGTCATTTAGGCACATTTTAGTGTCTCGGTTTTCTTTCCCAAGTTGCTGGAAGGCATGATGCCCAAAGAAATCTCCTCTCTTTTCTCCCTAGTCTTCCCTCTACTCTCGCTTTAACTCAAATTTCTGACTGAAGTTAGTTATGGCCCTCACTTCCCTATGCATTTCTAGCCTAGCTTTCTGAGTTAAATGATATTGTTCTGATTTCACTCACATCCGATCACCCCTTTAAAACAAAATCATGACATAAACTGATGGGCATCGGGCTCTGCTCCTGCTGCAATCCAAAAGTGACTTCTGACGCTAACACTATACATATGTTGGATTACTGAGAGGGGGGGGGGTGAATCAATAATAGATAAATTTAATCCGTTTTAACCATATATTCCAAGTGTTATATCAATGAAGCATTATCATCATATAACTGCAGAGTAAATAAGCAATGAACAAACATACACATACACAGTACACCAGTGTTTTACGTGGAAACCCAAATCAAGAGAAAACCACAGAATTCTTTTTATTATATGTATTGAAGAATTACATTCAATGGAAGCACCAACTTCCTTTGTTTTCTAGCTCCAACTGGAAGGAGGCTCCAACCCCCTAGTTTCTCAGGCTACAACCTGAGGGAAGCTCCAACTCCCCAATTCTATGGCTACAACCAGAAGGAGGCTAAAACCCCCTATGTTCTACGGATACAACCGAAAGGTGTCTACAACCACTTGTACTTGCCCCGTCCTGCCACCCTGAAGTAGAAGTAGAATGATGGAACCACTGTCAACCTGCCACTGTGAGATATACCACTGTAAACCTGTACCAATAAATCTGAACCATGCATCAACCATGCATCAATCTGTACCATGAAAAATTGCATCCAACCATGTACCAAGTATGTACCAATCATATTTCAACTACTCATCAACTATGACTCATCAATATGTACCAACATTGTCAACTATACACCTCATGTATGTGCCAACTAATCAACTACTTGTCTCAACCATGTACTCAACATGTACCTCAACCAAAATCCCACATCAATTTCATCATCTAAATATGATTTGTAGCTCTATAATAGACCTAGTGTATATTATCACATTCTTACAAACCTTCCTTAACTTTAACAAAAAGAGACTAGCATTTTCATCAAACTTTTCTTTAGTCTCACATGCCTAGTTTTGGATTAATCAACAACCCTAACTTGAAGTAATCATAAATTTGTACCTGTAATGTATAAATATTTGAAACTGATACAAAATTTTCTTCAATGTTTTTTATGCAATTACTTCAAGTGTCACTACTTTGAACCTCTCAGAAAAGGATTTATAGAAAAAGCGGCATACCTTGTTGAATTCTGGATTATTCTAGAGAGTGACCTTGTAGAGCATGCCCCAAATGTATTATTTGTTTAATTGATTTGAAATAGTTATAAAGGATACTATGTACTGTAACATAACCAACACATTTGGTTTCACTAAATTTGGATCTGTTATGAAGAAGTTATGATGTTTTTACCTGAAACACCTGCTTTTGACTAGTTTCAGGACTAGCCACAAACCCTATTTTCCATAGGGTGTAACTCCAAAAATACAAAGACCCACAAGCTGAATTGTTTACCAAATATACTTGGATATTTTTTCTCAATGGCATAGTAATTTCATGGTCTGAAGCATTATATAAAAAAAATTATAGCGAAAATGGTGAGATGACCTGTAAATAACATACCTTAGAAAGCACCATCAAAATAATTTATCCTTCCTTTCATTTCGGCCTTCTTTTCTTCACATTCCCTCATAATTTTGTCTTAGATATCCTTGGTTACCTCATAAACCTATAGATATTCAATATACTCATTTGTAATTAAAATTAGAGAGCCTTGCCACTTATTTATACTCTCCAAGTAGCTTCCTTACAAACATCTTCTAGGTCACTTGGCCCCACTTTCCTTATTTTAGGGTTAACCCACTTCTAATTTCTCCATTAAATTTATTATTGAAATAATTTATTTTGTATTCACTTTGAATTATAATACACTCATTACTTCACTTTATTATTTACCTTTTAAAATCACTTAAACCACTTTGACTACTTTGACCTTTTGGGGCTTCTAGATGACATATGAGGGTCCTCCAACTTCGTAAGGACATAAGTCTCAAACTGTGAGGAGTTATGTGACGTTCCACATACAACCATAAATATAATGACATGTACTATCCATATATAATAGTATTATCTGAAAATATATCATAACTCATACCGTTATCCATCAAACAAACTTGATTCCATTACCCAAACATGGGGTCTCCAACTTCTCATGGCCATAATTCTCTAACCATGAGGAGTTATGTGATGTTCCAAATACCACCGGAAATGGAATGATAAGAACTATTCATCTAAGATAGTTTACCTAACAAATTCATTGTCCTTCATCTCATTATTCCACAATTAAGCATGGGTTTTCTTACTCCGAAAAACGTCTTCCCGTGAGGGCTTTCACCATAAGGGGACCACTTTGGAGTTGATCCATATTTACTTCTTATAAACCATGACAAGACAATAATGATTCATATTTACATCAAACAATCTTGTGTCCATTACCCAAACCTTTGTGCTGCGGGGTTTTCTTCAAGGGTTGACATCAATGACAACTAACCTTAATCAACAATCTCCCCCTTTGGCATTGATGGCAACACTCTAATGCAATATTGAAATCATATCACTCATGCTCCCTCTGGAACCATGAATTTGTCCTCTATATTTGATAAATTTTCCTCTGTCCTCTGCATCTGATAAATATTCTCCCCCTGGAACCATGCCTATGTCCTCTGCATCTGATAAATATCTCCCCCTTTTTCATCAATGGCAAAGGTATATTTCCATCCAGAGTTGCTCCCCCTAACTGAACTATCCTTTTATGGTGCTTCCTCGTGTACATCTAAGACATATAAGATAAGAATTCAAAAATCATTAAAAAATCATTCATTTTGGAGTAGAAATAACTCCAATTCTTTGGCAAAGATATTGAAAGGCTTCCCATGGAATTGATTTTGTAAAGATGTCTACCACTTGTTCTTTTGTGTCCACATACTCAACTCTGATGTTCTTTTCTGCAACCTATTCACGTATAAAGTTATACTTGATTGGAATGTTCTTCATCTTGGAGTGCATCATCGGGTTTTTTGAGATATTGATGGCACTTGTATTATCACAATATATTGGAATGGGCTCATCATACTCAACCTATATATCTATCAAAGTTTGTTTCATTCAAAGAACTTGTGTACAACATGTTGTTGTTGCAATATACTCTGTCTCGGTTGTAGATAGAGATACTGATGATTGTTTCTTTCTTAGCCATGATACCAAACACTCACCTAAGTAGAACGTTGCTCCACTGGTGCTTCGTCAGTCATCAATACAACCTGCCCAATATACATATGTGTAGGCAATAAGTGATAGATCTTTTCCTTTTGGATACCATAATCCAAACTCTTTTGTTCCTTTGAGATATTTGAAAATCCTCTTTACTGCTAATACATGTGATTCCTTTGGTACTGCTTGAAATCATGCCACTTGTCCAATTGCTTGCATTACATCTGGTCTGGATGTTGTCACATATAGTAGGTTGCCAATCATTGACCTGTATTGCCTCTGATCTGTAGACTTCGAATCAACATATTTGCTCAACTTACAACTGGTTTGCATGGGAGTGATAATTGGTTTGCAATCTTCCATTTCGAACCTCTTTAGCATTTCTTTGATATAATTGGTTTGAGAAATAAAATTCCGTTGGTTTATTTGACGTATCAGAAGTCCCATAAAGGAGGATAGTTCTCCAAGTAACAACACTTCAAATTCATTCTGCATGTCTTTTGCAAATTTTTGTCTTAACCTGTCATCATCACTACCAAAAATAATATCATCAACATAAAATTCAATTAATAAAATATTACCTTGACTTACCTTGATGTAAAGGTTGTTGTCTGCACTTCCTTTTCTGAACCCTGCCTGCTGCAGATACTTATCCAGTCGTGGAGTACCATGCTCTAGGAGCCTGTTTTCGACCATACAAGGTCTTCTTTAATTTACATACATAGTGTATGTTCTCTGACAACTGAAATCCTTCTGGTTGTTCAATGCAGACTTCTTCTTCAATTTCCCCATTCAGTAAAGATGATTTTACATCCATCTGATATACTTTAACATTTTTGGAGCATGCATAAGCTAAAAGTAAATGGATTTCTTCCATTCTGGAAACTGGGGAAAATGTCTCTTCAAATTCGATTCCTTCAATCTTTGCATATCCTTTACATACCAATCTAGCTTTGTTCCTTGTAACCTGTCCATCTTCATTCAATTTATTCCTAAAAATCCATTTTGTGTCGATCACATTCTTATTCTTTGTTCTTGGAACCAATTCCCAAGTGTCATTTATATCTATTTGATCCAATTCTTCATCCATGGTCTTATTCCAAAATTCATCTTTCCTGGTTTCTTCAAAACAGTTTGGTTCAATTGTAGATAAGAGTGCTAGGTGTGTTTGTTCTGGTGAATGTATTTTTCTTCTAGTCTCAACTCTTGCAACTTTGTTTCCAATAATCTGATCTGAAGGATGATTCTTCTGTACTCATTTGCTAGGTGTCTTTGGAGATACTTTATGAACTTTCTCTTCTGCTTCTGTCGGATTCTCTTCATTTTCATCTTCCTCTTCTACTTATTTTTCATCTTCTTCTTCGAAAAGTTGTTCCATTGATTTGTTTTCTTCTTCCTTTGATTCTGGTCTGCCTGTTTCATCAATTGTTGCGTTGATTCTTTCCACAACTTTGTTCAATATTAGATTGTAACACTTGTATTATTTCCTTGTACTTGAGTAACCAACAAGTATTCCTTTGTCCACACGAGATTCAAACTTTCCCATTCTTCCACATTCTCTTTTGATGTAGCATTTGCTTCCAAACTCTAAAGTGCTTCACATTTGCTGGTCTTCCTTTCCATAGCTCGTTGGGAGTTTTATCAGTGTTGTTTCTGAGAATTACTCCGTTTTGAATGTGAATTGTTGTATGCACTACCTGTGTCCAAAATATATCTGTCAATTTTGAATCCATTAACATTGTTCGAGCTATTTCTTGTATTGTCATGTTCTTTCTTTCAACAACTCCATTTTGTTGAGGTGTCCTAGAAATGAAGAATTTCCTTTTTATTCCATGACTACTACAGTAGTCCATAAATTCCTTTGAATTTAACTCTCCTCCATTATCATATCTCAAACATTTTATTCTTGAATCCATCTCATTTTCAACCATTTCCTTGTAGATCTTGAAGTTTTCAAAAGCTTTTGACTTGTTCTTGAGAAAGCAAACTGCAGTCATTCTTGTATAATAATCAACTAATAACATAAAGTATTTTTCACCTTTTAAGCCCTTTGTTGTAGTTGGTCCAACTAGATCAGTGTGCACAATTTCCAGTGGTCTTGTTGTTGAATATTCCTTTTATTTGAACTTGTTCTTTGTTTTCTTTCCTTGTTGACAATGCTTGCATAAAGTGTTGGTTGGTTTCATGATCTGGGGCATTTCTCTGACTTCTTCTCTTTTTCTAACTTTTACAAGGTTATCAAAATGCATGTGACCCATTCTTCTATGCCATAGCCAACTTTCATCTCCCTTTCCTAGACAACACTTTTCATTTCCAATTTCACTTAACACATATATGTTGTTTGAATTTCTTGCAGCTGTACCGACCAATTTCCCTAAACCTTCTTTTCTTATCTCACACTTTTCTGAATCAAAAGTAAGTTTATGACCTTGGTCATACATTTTATTCACACTTAGAAGATTATGCTTCATATCTTCTACCAGTAGAACATTTTGTTCCTTTTCATTCTTGTTCCCAATTTGGACTGTGTCTTCTCCAATGATTTTGGATGAATTATCATTTCCGAAGGAGACTGGTCCATTTTTTTTCTTTTCGTAATGTAAGAAATTTTTCTTTATCACATGTCATGTGTTTTGAACATCCACTGTCAACATACCAACCGTGTTTCTTCTGCTTAGCTTGTAGAGAGACTGTGCATTCTTCATTGTTATACTGATATTGCTTTCTTATCCATGTCATTTTCTGAGGTTCTTGTCTATGACTGTTGTTATTCTATTGAGGTTCTTTAGGAGGGACTGCCATTCTGCAATCCTTGGCCATGTGTCCAAAATTGTTACATTTGTAACATTCCACTTCAGTGCTCAAAGATTCAAACCTATTGTAACTTCTTCTTTGTGTGTCACTAGGTCTTCTTGAATAATCCCTTTGTGTATAACTCTCAAAGTTGTTATTGTTCATGTTGTTAGCTTGCAATTCATAGCTTTATGTCCAAAAATATTACATGCATAACATAAACCAAAAAATATAGTTTGATACCTGGGAGTTGAATATCTTCTTAAAGGAGGTGCTCTTATGAATCCTTCTTCTTCTTGAGGCCTATCTATCTGTTGTTGATTATGAAATATGAATCTTCTTGGTGGAGTGTCCTTGTAATCTTCCTTGTATATCTTCCTATCCTCTTTGATTGTTTCTGCATAGCTCTTTGGATTTGTTTCTTCTCTGTTGTTTTGGAGCTTGATCCATTTTTTGTCTAATTGTATCCAAGTCTGGACTTGTCAAGATGAGATTTTTGACTGCTGATAATGTCATCCACAACTTTTGAGCTATTATGCATATTTTTATTTTGAATATCCTTTATTAGTGTGACAACCTCTACTTCCAAGTTTTCAATGATCTTATCATTTTCTTCTAGTTGTTCTTTGAGTGCTTTTTCAATTCTTTTATCTTCTTCTATTTGAACCTTCAATTATGTGATCATTTATTCTAGTTCTCGAGTGTCCTTTTTCTTTTCTAGTTCTGCTTGTAGTTTCTTGTTTCTCTTCTTTTCTCTTCTGATAACTTATATGGAACACATTAATTATTCTCGATAATCAACTTCTACCTCTTCAATTTATTCTTTGACTTCTTCACATTCTTCTTCGGCTTCTTAATATTCTTCTTCGAAGTCTTTTACTACTATGAATAGAACTCTTCCCGTCTCATTGTCATTGACTTCATCTTCATCTGATGATGAGATGTCTTCTTTGGTGTATCATCTTTTCTTGAAAACTTTCTTTGTAGTTCTTTTGCCTTTATATGTGTGTTTTCCTTTTGAGTAACCTTCATCATTTCTCTTTTTATTATGAGGACATTTGTTAGCAAAATGACCAATACCATCACAGTTAAAACAAATTAAAGGGAGCTTACCTCTATACCTACCATTGGTTCCCTTGTTCAGTCTTTTGACGAAGTTGGTCACTTCTTCGGAATCTTTCGAGGTGTCACTATTGTTGCTATATTCTTCTTGTTCCTTTTTCTTTTTATTTGATCTTTTGGATGCCTTGAAGGCTGCTTCTTTTACATATGGATTTTCCTACTCAGTTCTCATTTCATATGCTGTGAAGATTCCATGCAATTCGTCCATGCTTATTGAGTCTAGATTCGATCTTTCTTCTAGTGCTGATATTTTAGGTTTGAATCTCATAGGAAGAGATCTTAGTATCTTTTGAACAATTACAGATTCTTCAATTTCTTCTCCCAATCCTATGATTGCATTCGTTGTTTCATCGACTCATAATAAGTAGGCTACGATATCTTCATCTTCCTTCATTTTTAGTTGTTCGAACTGACCTTTGTAAGTCAGAAGCTTTGCTTGTTTGACTTTTGTAACTCCTTCATAAATATTTTGAAGCTTGTCCAAAATCTCTTTAGCCGATTTACAATGTGCAAATTTGGTGAATACCCTATTACTAAGACCATTCAAAAGTGCATTTGTGGCTTTGGAATTATTCTGACTGAGTTTTACTACTTTGTAATTTGTTGGTGGAACTATTGGTGTTGTGTATCCATCTACAATTGATTGTCAAACTTGAAATCCTTGTGCCTGTATATATGTCCTCATCCTTATGCTCCAAAAATAATACTTATGTCCATCAAACTGTGGTATTCCATTTTTATATGAGTTGGTACTCTCCATGATCTACCTTTCAGTGGTTAAACTAATTTTTGAGGGAACCTACTCTGATACTAATTGTTGGATTACTAAGAGGGGGAGTGAACCAGTAATAGAGAATTTTAATCCTTTTTAACCATATAATCCAAGTGTTATAACAATGAAGCATTATCATCCAATAACTGTAGAGTAAATAAGCAATGAACAAATGAACAAACATACACATACACAGTACACTAGTGTTTTACGTGGAAACCCAAATCGAGAGAAAACCACGAAATGTTTTTTCTTATATGTATTGAAGAATTAAATTCATTGGAAGCACCTACTTCCTCTGTTTTCCAAATGCAACTGGAAGGAGCCTCCAACCCCGTAGTTTCTCAGACTAGAACCTGAGGGAAGCTCAAACTCCCCAATTCTCTGGCTACAACCAGAAAGAGGCTACAACCCCCTATGTTCTCCAGCTACAACTGAAAGGTGGATACAACCACTTTTCCTTACCCCGTCCTGCCACCCTGAAGTAGAATTAGAATGATGGAACCACTGTTAACCTGTCACTGTGAGATATACTGTTGTAAACTTATACCAATAAATCTGAACCATGCATCAACCTATACCATAAACAAGTGCATCCAACCATGTACCAATCATGTGTCAACTACTCATCAACTATGACTCATCAATATGTACCAACATCATCAACTATACACCTCATGTATGTGTCAACTCATCAACTACTTGTATCAACCATGTACTCAACATGTACCTCAACCAAAATCCCTCAAAAATTTAATCATCCAAATATGAATTGTAGCTCTGTAATAGACATAGTGTATATTATCACATTCTTGCAAACCTTCCTTAACTTTAACAACAAGAGACTAGCATTTTCATCAAACTTTTCTTTAGTCTCACATGCCTAGTTTTGGATTAATCAACAACCCTAACTTGAAGTAATCATAAATTTGTACCTATAATGTATAAATATTTGAAATTGATACACAATGTTCTTCAGTGTGTTTTATGAAATTCCTCCAGGTTTCACTACTTGGAACCTCTCAAAAAAGAAGTTATAGCAAAAATGGAATACCTTGTTGAATTCTATCTTATTCTAGAGAGGGACCTTTGTTATAACCCTAAAATGCACCATACAGGTTTACCTGGCATCAGGCCTACTCATGCCTCTTCCTAGCCGAAGCCATGCTGAACAAATCCTCAAAAAACCACTTAAAACAAGCAACCCGCGCCCTAACTTCTTACTGGGCGCG